>JAFIRS010005471.1:0-56177 GCA_018342105.1 Gonioctena quinquepunctata
GATGCCCGGGGGCGCCCGGCTCCCCCTATCTCTGTATGGGTGACGTCGATACCCCTTCCTCGAGCGAGTGGAGGAAATTGTAATGTCTCAAATTCTTTACGCTCTCTTTGAAACAACCATACACAAGATAAATACTTTCCGATACTGTATTATCTTGTGACGTCTTTCTTTTTTTAACGAAAAAATACTTCTTCAATATTTTAGCAAACAATGCAATAAACATCACTGAAGTCAATAATAATATATCTTTTTATTGAAAAATGGGTTTTGTATACAGTTTAAATTTAAAAATTTTGGGTAATATCCCTTTTAAAAAACCCGAAAACCCCACAAAAGGCGGTATTATAATTTAAAAAAAAAGTATTTTCCCGGATCTGGCCCACGGGAAAATATTTTGTTTCCATAATTACGATAAGATATCATTTTTTCTTTTATTCAGGGTTTGGTTTTTCCCGCTATTTTTTTGGGGTTTTTTTTAAAAAAAGTGAGGATTGAAACTTTTCCCCCCCAAATGTCCTTGTCTCTAATACGGAATCGAAAAAAGGGGAAAGAGATTTAAAAAAATTCCTTTGAATATGGACTACCGTTTTTGATTAATGGGGGTATTCAGGGAAAACTACAATTGAATTTACATTCCTGGTTTACCCAAAAAGTCGAACAAAATAAAAACTTTTTTCATGGAATAAATTAATAATTTAAATGTGCTCCCGTAACCCCAGATTGAAAAATATAAAATTTGAAATTTTTTTTGAAAATAACCCCTGAATCATAGTGACAGTATAATTGTCCATTCAAGGTACACCATACACTTCGGAGAATAACGGTGTTCATTGTGATTAAAAGGGGGGGAAAATTCCCTTCCCCAAAAAGGGAACAACAAACAGTGTTCTTTTTAAAAGGGGGTTGTCTGGGGGAAAGCTAAAAGCTTCTAAAATTTACATTTGGCTCGGCCATCATAAGATTATAGTTATTTGTTTCCAAGATCAAAAGGACAGAAAATAATGTTGCTTCAGAGACCATTTAATTTACATCAAGATTTTGGAAAAAAATGTACGTATGGGAGTTTTCAGTCGTTTTTACATTTTTTTTTAAACCTGTATGAAAAAGAAAAAAAGTGCTTTATAGATCGAAAATCAGTACCCAATTTCCATTTTCCCAAAGGAAAATGGACTAAAAATAATTTAATATAATTTTACTCCTTAAATTTTCTCCGCCTTGGGCGGAACGTATCGTTTTTTAAAAAAATTATCTATATTAAAAGGGGTTGACCTGTTATTTAAAATTTTTAAAATTTATTTTGGAGAGACATGACAAAATGTTTCAAAGAGTGGAAAAAAAAACCCCTTTTCCAAGTCCCCCACAACATTAAAAAATAGTTATTGACAAATTGTGATTCTTTCCCCACAGATTGACAGTGGTTTCCATCGAAATTTTTTGGGGGCCCCTATTCTGAAATCACTGAAAAATTAATTGCTTACCAAGCAAGAAAATTGCAATACAACTAACATATTATAGCTCACCATGTTGTTTGTTTGAACATCTTTAGATTGAATTAAACAACTGCACAGTTCGCGTGCTTTTATTTTTTGCTTTTGGTATAAGCAATATTGAGGCAGAATTAGTGGGAATAATATATCCTCTGCCTGATCAACTTAGTTTCGGACTGTACCTAATTTTTTGCAGTTGTTTCCAAAATAGAGCGATGGAAAACCCATATGATTGAACATCACCTCCATTGGGATCTAACGACTAAATAAAAATATTCAATACCTGTTTATGACTTCCTGTTACTTCTTTGAGAATTTGCCGACCATCGTTCATGTGTCATATATGAGGTCTACTTTTCATTTGTATCGCTTTAAAAATGGTCTGCTCATTGCCTGCGATCAGACGATAAAAACTCATCATATACTCGGTTCACCTCCAAGTGGGGGAATGAAACAATTTGCATATGCGGTTTTGTTTGATAAGCAGGGCGTTCCGGAAAATCCATTCAATAGGGAAAATGTCGCACCCTGATGTTTCAATAAAACTAGACAACACCTCTAAATAAATAGTCCAGTAATAGAGCTAAATTATCGGAATATATTTGTTAATACGAAATAAAATTAAAAGCTTCCGTTTTCGAATAATTACATTATTTTAAAATCCGTTCAGACAAGAATTCGATACTTTGCCCATAACCTTGGAAGAAATAGCGAAAAAGATTTTCCATCACCACCAAACCATCCCCAGTTACAACCAATCCCTCTGTCCTAATTATAACTTTTCCGACACACTTATTGATCAAAACCGCTCAAAAGAACTACTCTCTAAGAGCATTCAATTTTCCATCACACCAAACAAAATTTCCAGCAAACTATTATCCACAAGTAATAAAAGCCTTCAAGCTGGCAAACATGTGAAGGCAGACAAAGATATCATACCATATGAAGGCGAATTCCAACATCAGACGACTCTCAAAATTCTCACAACAACCCGAACATAATCATCCTCAGCAGATAGAGGCAACACTATGATGGTACTCAAATATTTCAAACTATTAGGAAGATGAAAACACCGTTGATTCCTCTGAATACCAGATAAACTACCTTGCGCATCGAAAGAGGAAGACCAAAAATTCGACCAATAATTCAAATTGTCAGGTGGAAACCAACAAGCCACTGTCCCTGAAAAAAGTCCATACACACCACTCTTATTTATGGATTACCAAGCGTCACCCGTCGTTGGTGCTTTCGATCCACCAGCGCTCGGCACACTTTGATCATCTAGCTCCTGCTTCACCGAAGCTTCATCACATGTATGAAATTGTCCATAGATTCCCTGTTTGAAAATATACTCCTAGCGGACGTTGGACATCCATGAACCAAACACCAAAGCACCTCGAAGCCTCATCAATATTAACTGTATGAATACTTTTATACTTTTCTCCCAAAGGAACATGTCATCCATTGCCTCAGCCATAGCTTTGGTTTTATTCTGCCTCCCGTATAGCCAATTCCTCGAACCACTCCGTGCCTTAACAATGATTGGAGAAAAGGATGATCCATCGGAGTCCGTCGACTTGAGAAAGAATCAGTCCTTTTCCTGGAAATATGAGTTCTGTAGGCAGCACTGCAGTAATTCCAATATTGCTTGGGTAGGAAGGTCAGTCCTCTCGTGTAGCTGGTCATCCTCTTCGAGTTTTTACAGCTCCAACCATCCGAGTTCGACGAAGAGAGTTCTGTAGTCGATGTGACATAGTGATGTTATGTTTTGTCATTGTTTTATTGATTTTATTTGATAGTTTGTCTGAGTATGGTAAAAATATTTATGTTTTTCTTTTCTTCATGGTATTCGTTTTTAATATTTTTTTCTGCAAAGTGGCTGGGGGAATTATTTTCTTTCAAAATATTCTTGATTTTTTATAAATTACTTTTTCTAAATTTTGGGTGAGCAAGCTTCCTCGAAATGATACATACAAAAAACACCTAAACAGTAATGACAACAGAAACTCAAGCCAAATTTGTTTATAGTAGTAATAAATGAGAACTGATCTTTGCATGCTGCTATAATAATACAGTAAGGCTCATATACTATAACTCAATTTTCTAAACAATCCGGTATATTTATAAGAGAAATATGAGAGATAAACAATTCCCGATAACAACGAAATCACACACCTCAATAAATTCGACAATGCAAAAGGAAAATATAAATGTAAATTTTGTAAGTAACTCCATGTTTTTAATATTTTAGTGTTTTTTACCTGAAGATGACAAAAACAATGTCGAAACGTTGATAAGAGGAAATTATACGAATTGACTGAATCAAACCTTCATTCGCTAAGTATATTTTCTGCAATATTTTATTTGGGAATGAAAATGTTTGGAGGAAAACTATCAATGCTCACTTTTTCATGTTTATTTTGCTGGTGGGGAATTGCAAACATGGCAACACGATGACATATCACACTCAATATTAAATTCGCCGATTTAAAATTTATCTGATTTTAACGGCTTCCAAAACACACTCGACTATTTTTCAAAGCACTATATTGAAACAATTTCGGTCCGAACAACCAACTGAATCAATACACAATCAATGAACGGAAACATAAAACACCACTTCAATGAACTTTTCGCAGTACGTAACTTATTCGAAAACATTTCTGTAGAGTCAAAACAGCAATATGGGCGGAATAATTGAATGAAATTCTATTTATTTGACCCTGTTCTCAATTTAACACAATGTGCGTGCTGCATGCTGTACGTATGCGTGGTATATATTTGCCTTGTCATAAATTTTAATGTTTTTATTGTTTGACGAATACGAGTAAATAAGAAATAAATATAATTCAGCTTGAATATATATATATATATATATATATATATATATATATATATAGAAAGAGGAGAGGTAGTCTTTGCTGACTAGTTAGGAAAAAGTCTGAGAAATTCTTTGGGACAGCAGCAAACGCAAATGTACTCTTATAACATTATATTTCCAATTATTATCGACAATGAATATTGTCATCATCAGGGAGAATGTTAGTGAGAATGGTCGTTTTTCGGTTAAATTCAAAAAGATGTAAAAGACAGCATTAAAACATGTAAAAACATGGAGCAACAATTAGATTTATATGGAATAATATTTGTAACAAAAACATTATTGGTAAATTTACTAAAAGCCGAAAACAATTGTGGTGAACATTCTTTGGTTATCATTGTGAAAAGTTTTTTGATTTTCCCACACTTGTTCCCAAAGAATGTTCACCACAATTGTTTTCGGCTTTTAGTAAATTTACCAGTATTGTTTTTGTTACAAATATTATTCCATATAAATCTAATTGTTGCTCCATGTTTTTACATGTTTTGATGCTGTCTTTTACATCTTTTTGTATTTCATTGAAAAACGAC
Source organism: Gonioctena quinquepunctata (assembly GCA_018342105.1). Classification (NCBI taxonomy): domain Eukaryota; kingdom Metazoa; phylum Arthropoda; class Insecta; order Coleoptera; family Chrysomelidae; genus Gonioctena; species Gonioctena quinquepunctata. Next base: position 4,899 of record JAFIRS010005471.1, read on the forward strand.
CATTCTCCCTGATGATGACAATATTCATTGTCGAAATATTGGAAATATAATGTTATAAGAGTACATTTGCGTTTGCTGCTGTCCCAAAGAATTTCTCAGACTTTATATATATATATATATATTATATATATATATATATATATATATATATATATATATATATATATATAACAGTGAGTCTGCTTAAGTTGGCTACATATGGGAAACTTTCTTATTATTAATTTTACGAAAAAAAGTTATTCCACATAAAAAGTTTTGCATGGTCTAAAAGCCAAGATGCAACCATCAGATATCAAATTCTATCAATCTTATACGAGGTATGTCGAAAAATATGAATTTTACTCAAGAGTAAAGTAACTTTATATTTCACAATGTCAAAAATTGTTATTGTGAAAAGTTTTCGGAATTAAAAATCACGTTCAAATTGCAGTTGCATTAATTTATAGTTTTTTTTTTATTTCTCGAAACATTTCTACAATAACAACGAAAATGTCAGACAGTAAAATGTTTGACAGTGACTTTCAAAACATCAGTTGTATTCAGCGAAATTTGGTAGAAAGTATTATAAAATTTGGTAGAAATGCCAGCAACATTAAGTACTGGTGATAAAATTGAAATTGTGTTAATTGTGGGTGAGAATTATAAAACTTATCGTGAAGCTGCAGAAATTTTTAATAACCGACACCCAAAGAAAAAAATTCACTATGTCACAGTAAGAAATTATTAACAAAATTTAAGACTTCTGGAGATGTAAAAAATAATTCATCAACAAACGCCAACAACGGATTCCAATGATGACATGGAATTTGAAGTAATGATTTCAGCAATCGAACATCCTAAAATATCCTTGCGAGAAAGAGCAGCTTCGATGCAAAATCCTATTAACAAAGATACGGTTTCAAATTTTTTAAAAAAGAACAAGTTTCACCCATACAAGCCCCGATTTATTTATACGTTAAGACCAGGAGATCATGATAGACGATTTGAATTCTGTTGTAATATCCAAGGAATGTTAGAGGATAGCCCATTTATGGCAAGACATATTATTTTTTCGGATAAATCAACATTTACATCAAATGGAACAGTCTCTATCCAAAACTGCCGTTGGAGGAGTGATACTGATCCGAATTTTACCATCAAAACTCGGGACCAGTATGCATTCAAAACAAATGTGTGGTGTGGAATTTACCGAAATAAAATAATTGGTATTTTTTTTCATGAATCTTTGAATGGGGACCGTTATTTGCTCTTTTTAGAGAATGAATTAGACGATTTTCTTGATAATGTTCCCCTTCTTCAACGTCAACAAATATGGTTCCAACAGTAGGTTAGATATAACGCAATACCTTGAAAATCGTTTTAATGGAAGAGTTATTCATCGGTTTTCTGAAATTGTTTGGCCTCCTCGGTCTCCCGATTTGATGCCACTCGATTTTTTCTTGTGGGGTTACCTAAAGAAAAAGGTGTATCTTCAAAGGTCCATTTACAGATGTTGCTCCTTTGGAAAGAGTCATTATAGAATGCGTTCAGAGTATTACTCCGGCTATGGTTAGAAGGGTATTGATAAACTTTCGTGATAGAACAATTACCTATATTGGAAGAGGAGGCGGATATGTTGAGGCGTTAGTGAATTGAGGGAGCTAATAATGTTTGTTAAATTATTACTACAAAATGAATTATTATGGTATTATTAATTTAAATGCATCGCTGAAATGTTACAAGACAGGCATTAACTAATTGAAAGGTTTATCAACTGTTCAATGTTCATTAGATTTTTAATAATTTTGTTTTGTGAAAATTTGCTTATTATTTCTAAACGGAATGAAAGGTTAACATGTTTGTAATAAATAAAAATGATAAATGTTCGGTATTGATAATTTGAGAAAAAATTGTAAAAAAAGAATTTTTTCAATTAGAAGGATGTAATTGCATATTAAAACATAGTTTTTACTTCCGAACAACTTTTCATGATAACAATTTTCGATATTGTGAAATATAAAGTTAAAAATTCATATTTTTTTACATACCTCGTATAAGATTGATAGAATTTGATATCTGATAGTTACATCTCGGCTTTTAGACCATGCAGAACTTTTTATGAAAATAACTTTTTTTCGTAAAATTAATAATAAAAAAGTTTCCCATATGTAGCCAACTTAAGCAGACTCACTGTGCATATATACAGTGTCCGCCAAAAAGTATGTACCATATGGGAAACAAGTTTATTATTGTAGTATATTCTGGGGAAAACTTTGTGCATGTCCGATTACCTACAAATCGATTTTGACACATGTCACACGATCGCTAGTATGGCAGCAAATTGAAAAAAACTGCTATGAAAAGGCGAGAAGATGGCAAGATATCAAAAAAAGTTATTTGAAAAAGTTACTTCAATCCAATTTTATGTCCATTAACGAAGTTTCAAGAGATAATTCGAAAAAATTGGAAATAGCTATTTTTTTGAATGTTTTCCCATCTGTTTAAAAATATCAAATGTTTTTCTTATAAATAGCTTGACTAACATTTGCATTTCAATAATAATGACACAAATTCCTCATTATCTCCTCACCAGAGGGCACTATATTTAAAAAATTGGATTTTGTCAGAACCCTTGCTGTTACATCGGTTCGTATCTAACAGTTATATCAGAATTCTACGACAATTGTGATGACAAGACACTCCAAAAACATGGTGTTTTCCAGATTATAATCAAGTTCCGATGATAATCGTGGATGAGCGTTTCACTTCGCACATAAACATGTAAATTATAAGTCTCTTAAATTTGACTGACTATTTCATTCTGAATATTTTCACAATTTTTTTGGCAAATATAAACATCGAGAATAAACCATACTGAAATGAATCAGTGATCTACATCAGTGTCCGTGAACATATTCCTCAATTATGTCACAAAATTCACTTTCCAAAATACTATTTCGTGTGCTTTTCAAACAAATACCTACCTACCTACTTATTTATCACATCAGGATTCTATAATAGAAGTGCATAGTAAAATTCCTTTTCCACAAAATCAACATGTAGTACATCAAACATGCTTTCTTGAGTATGCACCAGAACATGAAATTTTGATCTCTTGAAAATAGGCAGTGTTTAAGTATTGCATCAAAATTTCACTCATATTCCACAAGATAGCCATGGATTTCATTTGACAGAAAATACGTAAACTTATTGCAACAAAAGTCTAAGTAAGAACTCCATATTTATACATAGTGACGTTGATAATACCAGCAAGTTTTTGGTTATGTCGAAGTTAAGTCAGCAAGAAAAGATCGAAATTGTTTTGATTGTGGGAGAAAATTACAAAAGCTATAGAGAAGCCGCAGCGATTTTCAACGAGAGGCATACCAATAAAATTATTTCACATGTAACTGTTGGAAGAATTGTTTCCACGTTCAAAATACTGGGTCCGTGGAAAACTTATTCAGAAAACAAGGCACTGGGTTACTGCTGAGGAAACAGAGTTATACAGAGTGTAGTTGAAACTCCAAGAACATCAATTAGTAAATTGTCTGGGAATTTGGGTTTATCTTTAACTTATATCCGAAGATTGCTCAAAAAAAACAAATTCAAGCATTATAAACCAAAATTTATTCACATGATTGTATTTTTCCTATTGGCTGCAGGGACAAATTGAAGAAAATATATCATTTACGAAATTTATTTTATTTAGTGATGAGTCAACTTTCACTTCAAATGGTGTTGTTTCATCTCAAAATTGTAGATGGTGGTCGGATGAGGGTCCACATTTTGCAGTAGAAGCCCGTGATCAATATTCATTAAAAGTGAATGTTTGGTGAAGGATTTTTAATGACAGAATAATCGGACCATTTTTCTTTCGTCGGAATTTGAATGCTGAAACGTACTTGGATTTTTTGAGGAAGGATTTCTACAATGAATTGGACAATTTCTCGTTAGAAGAAAGGCGAAAAATGCATTTCCAACAGGATGGGGCTCCCATCCATAGTACTTTGGCAATAAGGAATTGGCTGGGCACCACTTTTCTTGGAAAGTGGATAGGTAGGTTTTCAGAAATTCCTTGGCCGCCACGTTCACCTGACCTGACCCCATGTGACTTTTTCTTGTGGGGCTATTTATGAAGTACTGTTCACAAATTTAGACCTTTTCGAAATATTGAGCACTTGAAAGAAACTATCCGTTAGACAATAAACCAATTCTTTTTTAGATCTTCCATTCACTAGACAATCAGAAAACACTAGTAGAATCTAACAAACTTTCGTTCGTAGACAGCTTTGTGAACCGTGCATGCGAAAATATTGCTTGCAACAGTGTTCAGTTAATGTGTTTCTGAATCAATACAATGGTCGTGATATTATTTTTCAAAATTTTGGCGAATTTTACAAAGAACAAAACATGTTTTCAAATATTTTTTTCAGATTTTCAACCACTATAATTCGTTATAAAATGGCATTATATACTCGTCATTCATGGGTGTGCAAAAGGTTAGATTACACCCTATATATTGATTTCCAGAATACTTTGTTAATTTGAAATTCCAAAAAATCGAGAAAAACATAAACGGCATTTTATTTTGAGGAAAAAAAAGGTGACATTTGACACATTCTACACAGTGTGTATATTGCAAATAGATTTTCAAGGAGGGCGGTTACGTGAATAAATTCATATAGAATTCATCTCATTGATTTCTGTTCTTTTATTGCTAACATTTGTGTTTCTTTCATTTATGTGAACCATTTCTAAGAAAAGTATTTTTTGTTTAATCACTTTCACATCAACTTTGCTTTCAAAATTTTGAAAATGTTCCTGAGATCAGAGAAAGAATGATTTTTTCTTAATGGCTATGTGCACGACCCGGGAATTATTTGACAGTTAGATGACAAGCCATTGTTTTGATGATTTCTATCAAAATCAAGTGGAACACTATGAAACATTGTCGATATCTCAGAACAATTAGAATATTTGTAAGTTTTTTTTTTTTTTTATATGTTCTGGTTCCCACGAAAAGGGATATCCTGTAATGTTCAGAGAACATCGTGGGAACCAAGGAAAAAAGAGGAGGAGTGGGTGTTCTTCTTAAATTTCTGGAGGTTGTATGCCTCAGGGAACACCTCCTAGGCAATGAGTTCCAAAGCCTCGCAGTTCGTTGGAAGAATGAGTCTTTGGAAAGTGATGTTCTGGGTCTCAAAGTGACCACGAAGGGTGTGAAGACTGAACTTGACGGGTTAATCTCGAAGAGACTGCCAAAGGAGGAACGATTGTTGATATTTCAGAAGAGCATCGCCCATGAAAATATCTATAAAATAGAGACAAATCGCCAACTTTTCTACGGTGTTCCAGACAAGTGAGCGAGTTTGTAAGCGAGGCATCACCGACGAGACGAATTGCCCTTTTGGACAGAATCCCAAAAGCTTCAGGATATGTTTAGGTGCCGCACTCCAAATATGGGAACAGTATTCCCGGACAGGTCGGATCTGTGCCTTATAGATCATAAGCAGCTGACTGGAGGTGAAATAGCTCTTGGCACGAAACAAAACCAAGTTTTGGGATGCACTTTTGGCAATGGACCTCACGTGATTTTCCCAGGAAAGGTTATTGCTGATAGTAATACCAAGCATCGATATGGATGACTTCAGTGGTATGGTTACTCCTGACAAAGTTATGTTAGGCACAGTGAGATCGGCTTTCTAAAAAAAGACATGCTTGTGTTTTGTTTGCATTGAATTCTACCAAGTTATTGGATCCCCATTCGAGAATTGTTGCTAAGTCCATATTTACATTGTTAACATTTCTTCCTCGTTCATTTCTGGTTTCACGGGCTGATATAGGGGCCCTGGAAGAGAAAGCGGTATGGAGGGTACTATCATCGGCAAAGCTGTGTACGGGACATGAAGTTGCTTTCAATAGGTCGTTGATGTGGAGTAAAAATAGTGTTGGTGCTAGAATGGATCCTTGCGGAACACCAGCATTTATGAGTAGAGTGTCAGATGAAACTCCATCGACCACTACATGGAGAGACCTGTTTGAGAGAAAACTAGCAAGCAGAGAACACAGCTGAGGGGGCAAGCCATAAGATGGAAGATTCTATAATGAGAACAGGATTTGAAAGCATAAAACAAATCTTTCCAACCTCAAACTGTGATGATGAAAGGTAATGAATTAGCTTCGGCACATTTGAGAAATGTTGAAGAACAGAGAATTAACTGCCAAAGTTATTCAATACAAGCCCATATTATTAGGCAAACTTCAGTGAAATCAACATCCCACAAAACATCTTCGAATATAAGTTGAGTTGAGCTGGATTCATTTCAGTTACTTTTCCAGTTTTTGGTTGATTTGGTGAGACATGTTCCTCTTTGACATATAACGTTTGTACAAACGTGTGAACTCATAATATCGCGCAAATAAAATTGATAAAGTGAAATCGTTGAAAGAGGTTGTCACACTTACTTTAACGTTTTTACAGCAGCTATCAATTTCTTTCTTTGCTCTAATTTCCAGGCAGATTTTGGAAAAGTATAAAATTTACACAAACTATTTTTTTCTGAAATCGCTCAAGAATGCCTACTTTCTCGGAGCAACTTCAGACCCCAAATTACGCTAATCTACTATTTTAGTCCGTTGCTAAGCAACGAACTTTCCCTAGGCCTAGGCCGTCAAAATCGGTCCCTACTGGTTTTTTTATATACATTTTAGACAGTAAATAAATACTCGCAAACAACCAACTCACATTGAGAACATTTATTGAATATGTTATTACCTATATGGAACGTTTATTATAACTATTTTTGTATATTTATAGTTATGTTGCAGTTTGTACAATTATTAAACATAGGCTGAACTCTATCTGAAAAGTCATTCTCTTTGACACTTCCCCCTCTAAATTTATTAAAATTGCTTTTTTCTTCTTCGGCAATAATACTAATAGTATTAGCAGATTTATTCTTTGTCACTTTCCCCTCTAAATATTTTATCCGCTATGTCTACTTCATTTGTAAAAGATCCCTCTATATATCTTTCGGCAACGGTTGAGGATTTCCATCCCCCATGCCTCTTTAAAGCAATTAAATCTGCCCCAGCATTAACCAAAATTGTCGCAGGGGACCGACGGAAACAATGTCTCTACTTGCCTGCAACCTTTTCATTTGAATATTCAAAGAAAAAGCGGCAACTTTCAAAATTTTCTGGACGGCATGCAACATATTTTCTACACAATATGAGTTTCGTTTATCACAAATTATCTTGGTTTGTTATATTATCGGTGTCCTGGACTTCCTCTTTTCCTTCGGGAATGTATAGATGGGGTCAAAATATCACCAGTACTTCATATAATTTTTGTCCAAAAGCCTTCGTTACCAAGTTACGGGCCTTCAAAGTTACAAAATGAAAATGTTTTTCTTGATAACTTTCAAAGTGAATATTCAAAATCAGCTGAATTTTGGTGAATGACTAAATAAATGAATTCCTTCGATGAGCTTTCATGCAGGAGTCAGTTGTTTGCAACAAAGTCAGGAACGGACTACCCCGATGGTCCACACCCAAAACTTTGAAATGACAGATAATTTTTCAATAGTTTTCAACAAAATAAGGTTACGCAGACGATTTTCTGAATAAAAGTACACGTGTGGAAAGTCGATCGGAGCAACGATTCCTAATGAAAATGCAGTTTTACTCGACGTCATCAAACCCGATCGTCCACCATTATTTGTAATGAAAAATTTTCACAGTAGAAATACTAATGCTAACGGTAATTCAACAACATTTATAACGGTACTTTCACTTTAACCTTCCTTCTTACCCCCATTTTCACCTCTTTAGGGATGAACTTTTTCTGATGGTTATCTATGTCATCATTGGAATACGCTGTCAAAATTTCAGCTCTTTAGGTCCAGCTGGTTTGGTCTGGACGTTGATCGTCTGTCACTGAGTCCTCAGGACATGTAATTATATATAGATAAAAATAGATATATATATATATATATATATATATATAATAATATACATATATATATATATATATATATATATATATATATATATATATATATATATATATATATATATATATATATATATACAGGGTGTCCCTGGACTTCCTCTTTTCCTTTCGGGAATGTATAGATGGGGTCAAAATATCACCAGTACTTCATATAATTTTTGTTCCCAAAAGCCTTCGTTACCAAGTTACGGGCCTTCAAAGTTACAAAATGAAAAATGTTTTTCTTTGATAACTTTCAAAGTGAATATTCAAAATCAGCTGAATTTTGGTGAATGACTAAATAAATGAATTCCTTCGATAGCTTTCATGCAGGAGTCAGTTGTTTGCAACAAAGTCAGGAACGGACTACCCCGATGGTCCACACCCCAAAACTTTGAAATGACAGATAATTTTTCAATAGTTTTCAACAAAATAAGGTTACGCAGACGATTTTCTGAATAAAGTACACGTGTGGAAAGTCGATCGGAGCAACGATTCCTAATGAAAATGCAGTTTTACTCGACGTCATCAAACCCGATCGTCCACCATTATTTGTAATGAAAAATTTTCACAGTAGAAATACTAATGCTAACGGTAATTCAACAACATTTATAACAGGGATGTTACAAAATATGCTAAAATAAAGTCGTAAACAAAGAGTACAGTACCTAGTTGAAAGTTTCATTTACAATGTAGATATGTTTTCAAATGAAATATCAAGTTATGTAGATTCGTGGTGTTTTTGAACTAACAAGCTACTCTACTATGAAATATCGAATTCAGTCCATATTTTGTATGTACGCGTCGAATAAGCACGTTTCGTGTTGTGTTATCTGAATCTCATGAGACTCAACATTTAGATGTTGCAAATTCGTATTCACAGCTCAAGTGTTGAGGAGTTTCACTGATAAGTATAATTTCATGAGAGAAAATCTTTAACCCGAAGATAAATTTAGCTGAAAAAAAACGCACATCGAAAGACATAACTAATGAAAAGCAGACGAATAAACTACAAAAACAGCTGCACATGAATAGGTGAAAAATATCCGGTGAATAAATGTATGTTCCATTTCTTCCAAAGATGCTGACAAAAACACCTAGTAGAAAAAAATAAAATTTGTGTGGATAAAAAAATGACAACTGGAATGCGATTTTGTTTTGTTGAGTGGTGCGTTGTCATTGTATTGTCAATATTCTAATAGGATAGTTTGAAGCGTTTTGATATGGCTGAACAGTTTACATTCAACGAATATGCAGACATGCATGCATTATATGGATGAGCATTTGGTAATGCTGCAGAAGCCGGTCATCTGTATGCCAAGCATTTTTTCAATCGAACGTTACCGGCAAGAGAAACGTTCGAGCGTGTCGATCGCAGCTTGAGGAAGACAGGTAAGTCTAATGGATGATTAATTGGAGCCTATTGTTTTATCTCGATGCTATTGAAGGTTCAATTTTGCCAAAACGAGGTGGTGAGGACGCTCCTAGGGCTGTGTGTACCGTTGTATTGGAGGAAAATATTTTGGAAGCTGTCGCTGATGATCTTTCAATGAGCATCAGAAACCTATCAGAACAGTTCCATACATCAAAGTCCACTAGGCATAGAATGATTGGGGAACAACTGCTCCACCCATATCACATCCAGAAGGTACATGCCATGACACCTGGAAGATTTTCCAGCACGACTGGAATATGCCAATTGGTTCCTGGATAAGCAAAGAGAGGATTTGACTTGTGAACCAAACACCAACGGAAATTCATCGTAAATGTTTGGGCTGGTATCATAGGAAAACATCTTATAGGACCATTCGTTCTACATGACCGATTGAATGGAGAACGTTATTTGGAGTTCATTCAGAACGATTTGAATGGACTATCGGAACATGTTCCATTGCAAACCCGAAGAGATACGTGGTTTATGCATGATGACGCTCCTCTTCATTTTAGTTTGATTGTGCGGGACCATCTGAACCAGATTTTCCCCTATAGATGGATTGGTAGAGGTGGGCCATATTCATGGCCACCGCGGTCTCCGGATTTAAATCCATTGGATTTTTTCTGTGAAGGCATCTGAAGAGCCTCGTTTACGCTACACCCATTCACACCAGAGATGCCTTGTTGAATAGAATTACATTACATTGTGATGCCATACGAAACGACCCTGGCATGCTATTTCAAGTGCAGAGAGGGTGTTTGCGCCGACTAAGAAAATGTATTGAGTGAGACGGGGATCATATCGAGCAGTTTTTGTAGCAGATTTTGCATTTCTGTTCGCTCTTGAGGCTTGCGATTGATTATTTACACCATGAGTTTTGTAAGGTAAACGTGTTTTCATGATGAAAATTCGTTATGAACATTGTACCTATCATTTCTATTTTCATTACAAATTAATCTTTCCGAATAATGGTAGACATCTCAGGAAAGTATGATTTGTTTTTGCTGCGTTTTTCGGGGACATCAATTTTTTGATTCGCCGACTTTCTATAACGAAGAAATATTCTAGAGTCGATTGGGAAGGCAAGGGCACCCCTTCAAAAAAAATTTGTTTTCGCGTTTCAAATCGAAAAATCCTTTGAAATTTTTCGGTTCCATCGAAAATAATTTCCTAATTCAACTGTCTCATAGCGGAACTACCTTAACAACTGATGAAGTCCTAATAAGAATTATGATTTCCTACAAACTCATTTGGCAACGATGTTTACATCAACCCAGTTATATAGTCTGACGACATTTTTATTCAGAGCCGAGACGCAATTTATGTTCTTGATAGGATTTTTGATCCACTGAATTCCAGAAATCCATTGGGAAAATTCTACAAGGGTCCAATAAAGAAAGACAACAAATATTTCTGGAATCCTTTCTTTGAAAATGCCTTAACATACTTGAAAAGGTTAAACATATTGATGTTGAACCACTGCATTTTTTTAAAAACAGGACTCTAATTTTGTATTTCTCCATCACAATAAATTCAATTATTGGAATGGAATGGAATTGACAAACATCAACAACATATTCAAATACATGTTTACTTAACATTCCAAGTAATAACGTTTTTTACAATAATGATGATTAACTTTCAGGAAAAGAAATGGTTGGAATAATAACCCAACAAACAGCATTTCAGTTTTATTACACTGAGGCTGATGTTGCAACACGATATAGAAAATGTTAATGGAAATTGTTTCACTTTGGACAATACTTCCATTTCAATAACTTTCCAGAAAAAAATCCAACCTTCAATAACACTGCATGAAATGCCTCGAATTCAAAATATGATTAAGATATTAATGATAGGATTATTGACAATGAAGAATTTCAAGGAAGATTGAATTCCTTCCTACATTATCAATTCGAAGAAAATGTTGATACATTCAGGTTTTATGGTGAAGAGCATAAAAAGTAATTAAGTGTAAGGTGTGCCTTTCCGTACTGGAAGAAGGAAGAAAAGCAAGTGTAGATCTTGATTACTTCAAATTATTACAAAGAAAATTCAGAACTGCCTCTTTCTGGATTATTCAAGACTTCTGCAGATGTGGTGAAGTGTTGTATGTTTACAGAGAGAAAATCAAGCCCAAAAAGGGTGGAAGAAAAAAATATGGATTTTTTTGTAGAACCATTTCGGGAACTCTTTTTGAAGATAAAAACATTGTTTTCAAAATGAGATATAGCTATTTACGAGATGTACCACAAAATGAAATTGATAAAATTCATTATACAAATTGACGGTATTATACGTTACCATAGTGTTGCTTGGTTGCAAGCAGAAAATGTAAGGAAAGAACTGAATAATATTATACCAATAAATTATGTTAAATCTTTTTTCATTTATAGCGTGTACCAAAGAGGACCAGTAACTCAAAAGTTGATGAAAAATCAAATTCATCAGTATACCTCTGATATTCCGAATCTGAGTTGTCCATTGGATGACAATGAAATATTCCCAATGGTTATTTATGAGTGCGCGCGCGTGGGTAATGAATTTGGGAGTCCTGTCTAACCGACAAGACGAGTCTTCAAGCTGAGGGCTGAGCCTCAATAGATGGCACCATGGAAACAGCTTTACCAGGTGCAACACCTTGCTAGGTACGCGACTCGTATATAGACAACTTCGAGTTCCAATATCGAAAGCTATGACAAGAAAGGATTCGACCTTAGAGGCATTCAGGCATAATACCACGGATATTAGTTTCGCACTACCGCCCGCTCGAGCAAAGTTTATTCATGACTTTCCTAAAAAACCGATTTTCTTCACTAACGAAAAACTTAACATTTCTTTTCGATAGCCCCTTACTGGTTTCTCGATAGGCACCAACTTTTATCAATGATGAATTTCATACCTTTTGAGACGACACGCTATATTCATAGCATTCACATTTAGATTCCCCAATATTTTCACTTTGTGCCAAGATATTTTTTAGGCACTGAATACTTGGAAATTGTTTGTAACTTTGACTTCAAAACTGCAGGAAAGAAGTGAATTATGATTGTTATTTAGTCTTCATCATACCTACCCTACCCATCCTCTTGAAATTATAATAAAAGAATAAAACCAAATTATCTTTGAAATGAAATATTTCATTATGTGAGATACTGCATACAATTTTATTCATGTCAAATGAATAATTCAGAGAATGGAGAAGTGAACTTCACAATAGTCACTAAAAATTATTCTATTAAATAAGCCTTTCTTCCCGAAACCTTACGGATATTGGGTTCGAAAATTCCTCTTATTTAAAGTAAGGGTCATAAACATCAGTATTTGAGGCCTTTGTTATAAATGAAGATATGCGCGTTTCAGTGTTTCTAGATATTCAACTCCTAAAGGGGTGAAATGGAAAGGGGGGAAAAATGTGTATGGAGGTATCGTTAGTTCTACAGTTAGGGTCATAAAAGTTGTTTTTTTAAATTTTTTGTTACGAATAAAAAAGAACGTTTCAGTGACTTTAGAAAAAGGGTGAAATGAAGGGTGTATGGGGTTCCATTAATTTTCAATTTAGGCTTTCTGTTGCAAATGAATAAATCATTTTCAACCTCATTTGAAAATTCCGACACCAAATAGTTGGAAAGGGGTTAGTGAATTTGTTATAGTCGTCACAAAGCATGAGGTACTTTCACCGAACTGATCACTGATGAAATATAGTCCCTGACCTTCAGCAGTTCAGCACTGTCGAACCTATAGTAATCAGGGTACTGTATATACAGGGTGAGTCAGAATGAGAACTACAAACTCCGGCTACAAATTTCTCACCTTATTTCGAGGTGAAAAGCTACTATCAAGGTATGTCCTAAAATGCATCCCCTCTGAGATACAAAGTGTCGAAAATACGAAAAAAATTAAGATTTAATTTGTTTTCTACAAAATTCCTGAAGGAAAAAATTTAAAACTTGTTACACTATTCAAGGTTTATCAACGTGATAATTTGAAGTTATAAATTGTTTATTTACGTGAACCAGTGGCGTAGTTACGATGGTATGTGGTCACATGTTCCATCATATTTTCTTGGGACAAGTGAATGGACAAATGAGCGTTTGACATCAGTTCGGCTAATCGATACTCAAACTAAAAGTCATACCATTCCATATGCCTAAAAGTGGAGGTTTCTGAGATAATTGAGAGAAACTGAAGATATGTCCTTGGTAGAGACATAATAAGCTATATGCAATAATCGCATAATGCTGATTCCTTACAACATATCGGAATATATGTCAACCTCATGAACACATTTCAATGTTGGGAGAATCGGAAACATAGTACGGGTGAGTCAGAAGGTATATACTTCAATGATAGAAATGGTGTAGTGGGTACACTACATAGAAACAAACAAGGCATTAAGGCAAATGTTCAATGGACCACCATTTTGTTCAATACACAATTGGCATTCCGAATCATCGACTGTCACACGATTTCCGTTAAATCTTCCACATGTGTTTCATGCACTACGAATTTGAGGTATCCCCACAAGAAAAAGTCCAGTGAAGTTAATTCCGGAGAAGGTGCAGGCCAATGTATGTGACCACGTTTACCTATCCACCGATCATAGAATGTTTGAAGAAATTGACGAACGATTCATTGGAAATGGGCCGGTGCTCCGTTCTATTGATACCACATTTTTGAACGAACCTTTAGAGGTACGCTTTCAATTAGCCCGGGTGAAACATGTTCGAAAAATACTCGGTAGTTGTAACCTATACGATATAGCCCATGTGTTGGTAGAAGGATCTACTGCTAATCGTTCGAAAATTTGTTCTTCCGTAATATTATCTCTTCTTGTTCTATTCGCACCACAATGGTGTTTACTGAATTTGAAGGACCCCGTTTCCTCAAATCGGTGATGCACAGCTATGAAAGTGGTGGAATGTGGATGATGTCTGTTTGGATATCTATATTGATATAATCAGCAGCGGCTCTGGCATTTTCCCCTGTTTCACCATAAACAAAATGCATATCTGTATATTCCTCAAATGAATAATTCATTTTGAAACAAAGTTCACTGACTGAAATGATGACAGTTGATTCGACAATAATACAAACTGTTTTGGGTAACTGTTAATTATGTCCAATATGAAAAATGGAAAAAGGATTCGTTTCTTCTTAGTTCCAAATTTCGGGTATGTTTTATGCGTTGATCAGTTGAACAGCCTACCACAAACTAGCAAGAACGGCCCGACTTTGCATCTTGTTATCAAAAATCGAAAGAAATCATTTGAGTAGATATTAATACACAATCATTATTTCTCTCCATCAAAAACGTGTTGATTGGATAATATTTTCCTAGATAATTCAATCAGAAATGGCTTCGATAATGATAACATAAACTTCAACAAATTAAGAGTACTTATCTGCAGTTTTTGCAAGAATTATCTCAGATCCCAACTCTTATCTAAATGGTTATTATGCTCAAATTCATTTGAATGTCAGTTGATCAGTCAAAACAATCATATCCAAGAAAGTATGGTAACATATTGATTTGATTTGACAAATTTGATTACAGTTATGAGGTTTTATTTCCAAATAAAAGTACAGAACTTCAAATTGTATATTTCAACATTGACACATAAAAATCAATAACAACTACATTCTTTTTCTATTTGTAAATATAATACGATCAAGGAACATGATGAATTGTTCTTCCAACAGTCCCCCTCAATTCAGCAGGTTCAAGAACACCCAACTCCAAACACATTCTGCTGAATGTTTCCATAGGTAGTGGTTTGGTCAGGATATCGGCTCTTTGTTTACTGGATTCCACATATTCAACATCGATCTCGTGTTTGTTATGAAGATCTCGTAGAAAATTGTACTTTACGTCGATATGTTTTAATCGCCGATGTTCCCATTTCTGTAGTAGGTGAATGCAAGACTGATTATCTTCAAATACGGTGATTGGTTTGTTCAACTGAATTTTCAAATCGGATAATACATTCGAAATCCAAATCAATTCAGTTACAGCATTTGCTGAAGCTACATATTCTGCTTCGGTTGATGATAGGGCAACGGTACTCTGCTTCTTTGTCACCCAACATATGGTTGAACCATATACTTCAAACAGATATCCACTCGTCAATTTTCTATCTTCACTTCCAGCCCAATCGGAATCAGCAAAACCAGTAAAGGAAATGATGTTATCCGTTGGATAAAATAGTCCATAGCCATTAGTGCCTTTCAAATACCTTAGAATTCGTTTAAGTCCAGTCCAGTGATTTTCTGATGCATTACTTTGAAATCGGCTGAAAAAATTCACTGGAAAACTGATATCTGGTCTGGTATTCAGCATAAGAAACATCAAACATCCGATAAGTTCCCTGTATGGTTTCTTATCAATAATACATTCGGAAAAATCTCCAGATTTTGCTTTGAGTTCTTCCATTGAGTTCACAACCATTGGCGTTTTTGTTGGTTTGCACTCTTCCATTTGAAATATTTTCAGTGAATTTACAACAAAGATTGGTTGCCTCAAAAACATTCCATGTTCACTGCGACTGATTTTTATTCCCAAAAAATATTTGAGTTCTCCCAAATCTTTCATGCTAAATTCGTTTTTCCATTTCACTTTGACGTTTTCGATTTCACTTTTGACATCACCTGCTAATATAATGTCATCTACAAAAAGTAGTAAATGAATTTTGAAATTGTTTCCGATTCTAATGTAGAGACAACTATTACTTCCAGATTTTTCCATTCCTATTCTCTTCATAAAATCATCAAACTTTGAATTCCAAGCTCGTGGAGCTTGCTTGAGTCCATACAACGATTTTTCTAACTTGCATACCAAATTTCCATCTATTTCAAAACCATGGGGTTGTCTCATATACACTTCTTCCGTTAAGATTCCACGGAGAAATGCATTATTCACATCCATTTGGTAAGCCAGAAGATTTTCCTTGTTGATAATGGCAAGTGATATCCTCAAAGTAGTGAGTCGTGCAACAGGGGAATATGTTTCATTATAGTCAAAACCTTTCCTTTGAGAACAGCCTTTCATAACTAAACGTGCTCTGTAACGTTCAATATTTCCATTTTCATCCCTTTTGATTTTGAATACCCATTTGTTGTCTATTGCCTTCCTTCCTGTTGGAGGTTCTGTGAGGGACCAAGTTGAGTTTTCTTGGAGAGATTTGATTTCCTCATCAACTGCTTTGTACCATTTTTCTTCATTATCTCGTCGTTTAATATCATCAAAGCTCTCTGGTACATCATCTGTATAGGTTTCTGCATTCATTGCCATTATACTGTAGTCTTCCAGATATTTAGGTCTGATTAATTTCCTAGAACTTCTTCGTAAAATTTCATTATCGTTTTTCTTCCGTCATTCCACTTTTTCCGTCTTTCATCGACTTCACCTTCATTAACATTTTCAGGTGACTTTAGATTGACATTTGTCATTCCATAAAAATCATCGAATTCGTAGGAAAATTTCGATTCTTCGAATATTATATCTCTTCCAAACAATAGTTTTCTCTCTCCAGGACACCACAGCTTATATCCGTTCGAACAATATCCAACCATAAAACATTTCTTTGATCGTGTTCCGAATTTGCCACCAAGCAGTTCCTTTGGAATACGTAAATATGCTATACATCCGAAAATTCGTAGTTTATTGACGTTTGGTTTTCTCCCGTACCATAATTCAGCTGGGACTTGATTTTCCAGTGCTTTCGTAAGACAACGATTGATAAGGTAAACAGCGGTCAGGACAGCTCCATTCCAAAATGTTTTATTGAGTTTTGAGTTCAATAGCATACATCTGGCTTTCTCGATGATCGTTCTGTTCATACGCTCTGCAACTCCGTTTTGTTGTGGTGTATATCTTATGGTACATTCATACTGCATTCCTCGACTTTCAAAATAGTCTTTTATTTAGTTTGACATATATTCACGACCATTATCGCATCGAAATCGACTCAATTTCATATTGAAATGTGCCGTTGCCATAGATTCATAAATCTTGAAGTAATGGAAAACTTTTGTCTTCGATTTCAAAATGTATGCAGCCGATAAAATGGGGGAAATCATCAATAAATGTCAACACATACTTCTTCTGGTCGTGAGATAGTGGATTTATGGGATCAAACAGATCACTATGCACTAGTTGTAATGCTCGTGAAGCTCTCATTCTTTCTTGATTATGGGGTCCACTAGTTTGCTTTCCTCCGGTGCAGTACTGACAAAGTTTTCGGGGTGAACAACTACTGTCAAAAAACATGCCTTCCACCATATTTTTAACTTTCCTTAAATTATTGTAGCTAATGTGTCCCATTCGCTTATGCCACAATTCAGCATTTTCGATTGATGAACAAATGCTCACGTTCTCGTTGTGTAACAAAAAATCTAGCTCATACAATTTTTGTTTTCTGTATGCAACTGCTACTGTATTATTTTCTTTCACGATGACACCTTTTCCATTTTTGAAGTTCACTTCAAAATTTTCATTTCAAGCTTCCGAACTGATAAAAGATTGAATTCTAACCTGGTACAAATAGAACGTCTTTTATCGTTATTTCTCTTTGCTCTTCTCCAACAAATGCCTTCACTTTGATAGTTCCACTTTTTTCGGCCATCAAGATTTCACCATTCTTAGCACTTTTTATTCTCACAGGTTCCTTTAATGGTTTAGTATTTGTCAAAACATGTTCATTATTTATCATATGTTCCGAAGCTCCAGAATCCATATACCAACTTAGGACGTTAGACTGAGCAGTGACGGCGGGAAAACAATAATCTTTGATTTCTTGTTCTTCTCGTACTTCCTGGGCTGTTTTTGCTTCGGTTACTCGATGCTGATGGAATTTATCTTCATTGGTAGTCTTGTATCGACATTCGCTGCGTTTGTGCCCACTGAGCCCGCAATTGTAACATTTGTAACGAAATTCTTTATCATTCTGAATGCGATTTGGTGTAAAATCCTTCACTTTTTGACTTCCTCCTAGCTCCTTCACGCTTCGATTCCTCATCAAGAAGACGATTCTTGACAAAATTCAGGGTGAGTTTATTGGCTGATAGTGTTTCCAAGGCTGTAACGACAACTTCGTATTCTGTAGGCATTGTAAACAACAAGTGGCAAACAATGTCTGATTTTTCCAGAGTAGCTTCACTGGACCGCAACTCCCGAATCAATTTATCGAATTTCAGGAAATGTGTTGTCATTGACTCCTGTGATGCATTATACTTCATCGTTAGTAAAGACTTCCGAAAAGGTTTAGCCAGTCAAGGCTATACCTTTTCGCTCAAAAGTTGCTAACAAAACATTCCAAATATCGAATGCTGTCTCCTTATCCTTGACGTATTCCAAGTGACTGTCAGAAATCCTTTGTATAATTCGAGACTTGCACTTTCTATCACGCTTTTGTTAATCTGCCATTTTCTTTTCTTTTTCCAGACGATCTTCTCGACTATCATTTTCGTATATGGAAACAATATTTCTGAATGGCTGCTGTATAAAACTGATCAAATCTAATTCTTCCAGCAGTGTCTCCATGCGAAATTTCCAGTTACTGAAGTTTGTTCCATCAAATAACGGGATTTTATATTTGACTTCCTCATCTGCCATGACCAACTTTTTAACTGACGAAACTATGTCTGGGCCCATAACCTGATGTGATTTTACCAATTTGATTACAGTTGAACTGATTTCAAACGCTCATTTGTCCATTCACTTGCCCCAAGGAAATATGAAGGAACATATGACCACACACCATCGTAACTACGCCATTGGTTCACAAAAATAAAAAATTATAACTTCAAATTAGCACAATGATAAACCTTGATTAGTGAACCAAGTTTCAAATTTTTTCCTTCGGGAATTTGGGAGAAAACAAATTAAATCTCAATTTTTTTCGTAATTTTGACACCCTGTATCTCAGAGGGGATGCATTTTAGGATATACCTTGATAGCAATTTTTCACCTCGAAATGAGGTGGGGAATCTGTAGTCGGAGTTTATCGGTCTCATTCTGACTTACCCTGTATATAGTATGAATGATATCAAAGCGGATTGCTGAAGTCTATACAATGAATGATGGTCCAACTATTGATCTCCGAGGCAACCCCAAAGTAACATCGACATATCGCGAGTTTACAGTTTTCATAGAGATCATTTGTTTTCTATTGAATAATAATTCAAATAATAATACTGCAATTTTCCGAAATCAAAATTATTTCCATATTCATTATATTAGTAAGTACATGAATAATCATATCGAAAGCCTTCGAGAAATCAAGTAATATGAGGGTTCCCAATTTTCTGTAATATGGTATGACAAATATTCAACTATGATTGTTTTTAAAATTTTTTTGGTAAAATATTATTATCTCTAGTACCTCAGGTGTAGGTTACAATGACTATTCCACTCACCTTGGAATTTTCATAAAATCCGACCAAATAAAAACCAAAGACAGCTTGTATTATCGCGAAAACACCAGCTGTCTTTCAATTCTGATTGGTCTATCAGCATCAAGTTTTCAACGACGTTACCATGGATACGGATCGCAATGCAAAGTTTGACAGTTTGACCAAAAATAATTGTAGCTGCAAACGTCAAAATTATTCGCTTCGGTGCTACTTCAAACGAAGTAATAAACCGAAATATTGAAGGAAATCTACCCAGTAACACAAAAAAAACAAAATCTTATATATGGAGACAATTTATGACGTTCTGTGCGGAACGCAACTACATATTAGAAGCAGAAAATAGCAACTAAAGATTAGCATTCATTCTAAAAGACTGGGAATTCAATATGCGGAAAACTGATGGTAGTGATTACAAGAAGAGTGTTATTGAAACCATATGGAACACTACTGCAAAATTAGTACAAGAAAAATATTTTTGTGGGTATCGGAGACATATTGATCCCTTCAAAGATATAATGTTCAAGGAGGCGAGGGCGACTCGAGATAGTAAGAGAACATTGTTGCAGGCTGAACCCGAAAAAAAGGAAATGAGTTCTGTCGCTATGACTTCGGACGAATATAGAAATATGTGCTTACAATGGGACGAAGACACGCCAGAGGGACTCCAAAAGAAGTTTTTTCACATACCTTCAGTAGAACTAACTTGGAGAGGTACCGAAGCAACTTTTTCCATGTTACATTTTCTTAAGGGAGATACTGACAACAAAGGCTGTTTAACAAACATAATTGCATATAACCCGATATTCTCCAAAACCCGCCACGGTGGTGATAAAAACTGTGCAGATACTAAATGGCTTACTCAAAATTTAAAAAATCCTGAAATGTGCCTGTGAGATTATACCGGAAACTTATATCAAAAAGGGGAATTATTACCAATGACAGACTTTTTCTGACAGTGAATGGCAAGTGGAAAATATAATAATAATAATTGGTACAAGAATTGCCCTATTGGCATTAAAACAATATTAAAATGGACAAAACTCTGCAGAAAAGATAGAATCAGACACTTAAATACTAAAAATAACAAAAAATCGTGCCACTGCAGTAAGTCAGTTACTACAATCCGGTCATACTATTCAATTTTTTTACAATTGCACCATTTATAATAATTATAGTCGAGAATAATGTATTATGTTCGTGTTCATAAAAAATTATTGATTGTTATAGGTAACAAATAATAATTAAAACAAATTGTTTATAGTTAAAATAAATATTTCATGATTATAATTAAATTTGAATTATTTATTATTAATGAATTTCTTCCTCTCATTCTGCCGAATTTTAATTCTTAGACATTTTACTTTGTTCGTGAAATAGTCTGATAAAATACCACTCGTGATTGAATTCATCTTATAAGTCTGTCTTTCATTTCTGAACTCAACTGGGTTGCTTGAAGAAAACACCACTCGTCCTGCGGACTCGAGGTGTTTTCAAGAAACTCAGTTTCGTTTAGAAATAAATCGACAGACTTACCGCGAAAATCCAGTCACTAGTAGTATTACTACTGAAAATATATTTTGAGAAATTGTTACAGGCAAAAAAACACCGTTGTGGAACTCATGATACGCATCATTTGGAAGTCTTCTATTGATTTCTTTCAGGTAGATTCCATAGAGCGGCCATGGCCTCATTTGATTTGTGCCTTTGAAAAGTGTTTTCCTCACCCACGTAACTCGCCACACCGTTTCTTTTCATAACCAGATAAAACCTACAAATTTGCAATAAGTCTCGCATGGAAGGTTGATTGAAAATGATTCATTCCTCGATATTGAGTTCCCATTGTTTTTTCCGTGTTTGCTTCTACAGAATACACTACGAAAAATTAGTGACTCGAGCAGATTTACATGAAAAATTATATTTATTTTCATTCAATCAAAAGTTTCGAATGTTTTTTGGGTGAAGATTTCTATTGATTGGTGTTTATTTTCCAGACGAATATGCGGTACCTGGATGTTCAACAAGTGTTTTCGGGGTATATCGAAGCGGAATACCTGACGGAATTGGGAAAGTATTTGAAATCGGTGTTGGAACCGTGCCTGCAACACAAGGAGCTGACTTTGAGGAAGATGATGGGAGGTACAGGAGGAGCCATAATCACAGACTCCACAGTAATTACGAATACAAGAAAACATACAAAAATGGTCACGAATTGGGTGGTAGATACCACCAAGCAGAGGAATCCAGAAGTGGGAGAAGACATAGAATTGAAAGTACTCACGGAGTCCGACATATATTTGGAGACATGGATGAATTCGGAAATAGAAATAATTTAGGTAGAAGATACGGAAGTACGGGAAAGTTGGAGAGTGACCCAAGTTACGAAAGCCGGAATGGATATGAAAAGACACGTAGATTCGAAAATGAGGATAATGTCGAGAGAGTGAGGAGACACAGAACTGGTGGTAATCACGAAGACGAAGGTAAACCCGAAGATGCGAATAAGTATGACGATAGGGCTGGACACGGAAATGGGGATGATTACCAAGAAGTTTGGGTAGAATACAGAGGGAGTGGTGGAAATGGAAGAAATAACGATGGAGGGAATATATACGTAGGAAGAAGAGAATACGATGGAGAGGGTAAAAAGAAGTGGAGGAAGTTTAAAAAAGGGAAAATACGAAGATGGACGTATATACAAACAAAGTAAAGAATACGAAATCAACGAAAGTGGAAATATAAATGGAGGAGGAAAATACAGAAGAGGTGGAGATGAATACGAAGGAATGAAAAGCAACGAAGATGGGCAATTTGGAGAAAAATATAAAGAAGTAGAAAAATCAAACAGAGGTAGTGGAATTGAAAGAATACAAGAATTATGAAGAAGTGGATGGAAGAAGAGAAAAATACGAGTGGAGATAGGAAAGAAAGAATACGAAGCAGAAGAAAAATATGATTCTGAAAGTAAATACGGGGGGGAAAAGAACGTGCTACTAGATACGAAGGTGGAGAGCAATACAGAGAGAGATACGAATCTAGAAATAAATACGAAGGAGGTGTAGGAGGGAAATACGAAGGTGGAGGAAAATACAGAGAGGGAGGTGGAGTTGAATACGAAGGAAGACCAGAATACAAAGGAGAAATATACGAACGTGGAGGTTTATATAAAGGTGGGGAAAAAAACAGAGATGGTGGAATAGGAGAAGGTGGAGTTATATACGATTATAGAAAAAAATACGAAGCGGGAGAAAAATACGTTCTTGAAAGTAGATACGAGAATGGAGGAAAATACAGAGAAGAGATACCAGAATATCGGAGTCCACATATAGATGAAGATAAATACGAATTAATAGAAAAATACGATGGTGGAGATGAATACGAAGGGATAGGTAAAAACGAAGTTGAGCGTAGATATGCTGGTAATCAAAAATATAAAGAGAGAGGAGATAACGGAAGGGGAAGTAGAAACGAAGGAGAAAAACTAGAACGTTCAAATATACACAGAGTTAGAGAAAAATATACAGGAGGAGGAGAAATAGAAGAATCAAACAAACGCGGAGGATTGGAAAAGGGAAAAATACGAAGGGAATTGGATACGGGAAGACAAGAAAATACGAAGCAGAAGGAAAATATGACCCTGAAAGTGAATACGAGAGTGGGGAAAAACACAGAGATGTCAAAAACTTTCACGAAAGTGAGGCTTGGTACAAAGATGGAAACAAGTACAAAGGAGGAGAACCCGAACATTCTACTAGATACGGAGGTGGGGAACAATACAGAGAGGTGTACGAACGTAGGAATAAATACGAAAAAGTAGGAAAGAAATACGTAGGTGGAGAAAAATACAAAGATGGTGGAATAGAAGAAAGTGAAGTTATAAACGATTATAGAAAAAAATACGAGGTGGGAGAAAAATACGATCCTGAAAGTAGATACCAGAATGAAGGAGAATACAGGGGAAGATATAGAATTTGGGGTCAAATGGAGAGAAAAAAAAGGAATAGGAAAAAACGAAGATGGTCGTAGAATGCGGATAATCAAAAATTGGAAGGGGAAAAGGGGGGCAGAAATGAAGGAGTGGAATATAAAGAAGAAAAACTAGAACGTTCAAATAGATACAAAGTTGGAGAAACATATAGAGAAGGAGAAGTAGAAGAATCAGGCAGCCCCGAAGGAATTGAAAGAGTACTACAGTTACTACGAGGAAGAAGGTTGGGAGAAGGAGTAAAATACGAAACTGAGATTGAGTACAGAAAAATAAGAAAGTACGGATCAGTAGAAAAATACGATCCTAGAAATAAATACGAGAGTGGAGGAAATCGCAGAGGAGGCGGAAAAACTTACGTAAGTGAGGCTAAATACGGAGGTGGGGAACAATACAGCTACGAACTCAAGAATAGATACGAAGGAGGAGTAGGAGAGAAAAACGAAGGTGGACAAAAATACAGAGAGGGAGAAATTCAAGAGGGTGGGGTTGAAAACGAAGATGAACCAGAATACAGAGGAGGAAAATACGAACGTGGAGGTAGACAGAAGAAAAAAATAAGAAAATAGAAGGGAAATAAAAAAAGAGAAGAAAATTACGACGGTGACGCTAAAGGAAAAAAATGCTGCTAGATATGGAGGTGAAAAACAACACAGAGGGGAAAAATTCGAACGTTGGAATAAATACGACGGGAAAGAAGAAGAATCCGGAGTAGGAGAAAAATACGAAGGTGGAGAAAAATACAGAGAGGAAGGAGTATCAGGAAATGGGCAAAAATATGGAGAAGGAGAAGAATACGAACTTGAAAGTGGATCTGGGTGGAAAAAAATACAGAGATGGTGACATGGAGAAAGGTGTAGTTATAACGAAAATATGAAAGAATACGAGGCAGGAGAAAAATTAGATTCTGATAAAGACAGAGGAGGGGCAGAAAATTACAACGGTCAGGCTAGATACGAAGATGGAAAGAAATACGAAGGAGGAGAACACGAACTTGCTGCTGGATATGATGGTGAAAAACAAGATGGAGAGGGGGAATATGAACGTAGGAATGGATACGACGGGAAAGGAGAAGAATTTGGAGTAGGAGAAAAATACGAAGGTCGAGAAAAATACAGAGAGGAAGAGGTACGAGGTGGGGTTACATACGAAGATGGGCGAAGATATGGAGGTGCGAAAAAATACGAAGGCAATGAAATAGAAGAAGGTAGTGCTATATACAGAGCTGGAAAAGAACTTGGTGGAGACTACGATGGTAGTAGATACGGAGGTGGAGAACATAACAGAGGGGGAGGAGAATTAGAACGAAGGGGAAGTTACCAAGGTGGAAGAAGATACGAACTAGGAGACATTTTGGGGGGTAGATATAGAAGAAGATTTATATGCGGAGGAGGTAGGAGACCCAAACTAGTTCAGCATGAAATAGAAGGTAATTTGTATTATTCATCTTTTTTTTTCCATGTGGAAGTTCTTGTTGAATTGGGAAGGAAATAATATTGAATTATATGAGAAATGGGGTTTAGCCAAAGCGAGTAACATAATCTAAATATAGAACAGAGCAGAATTTTTGTTTTCGAAGGAGAGTTTGTTGGAAAGTATTCACCAGTTATGAAAATAAACAGAAGTGAAAGTGAAAGTGAACTTGTATACTAGATTATAACATCGATACATTTCCCGCGTATAGACGTGCAACAAAATATCGTACCATTATACCGTCGGGTATCAAATCTACACGGCGCACGGCGCTGCCTAACAGACCATCATAACATCACAGCGTCCCATCAGTTGTCATTCTTCCAGGGTCGCTCCGAAGAGATTTTCACGATATAACATGATTCATACCATAAGATACCATACCTTCTAAATATCGCAATAGAAGAATACCAGGCATGAAATTTCTGATGAGGTAAATCAAACTAGCTTCGCGTTAAATGCTCCCTTCAAAATCATTTCCACACATTCAATTTCTATAAGGTGAGAGAAAAGGCAAATATGAATATATAGGGGATTTTGAGCTCACTACATTCGGAGATTTGATATTCGAAACTCAGGAAAAACTTTTGCAGAAATACAGGTAGTAAGATCTGCTTTAGCAGATAGGGAATTTTCTTACTACGCTGGTGGTTCGGAATTGAATACCGTACTTTATTTATAATCGATTTCTGAAATAAAAAATATTTCATTTCATGGTTAAACCTTCATAAATATTTCACGTTTTTTAATGAGTTGAAATTTTTTGAATGATCATCATTTACTGATATTGATATATTATGTATATAATTGTTATTGAAGGAACAGTTGAGTAATTGATATATTACAAAACAGTCGTGGAAAATAGTATATTATTCAACGAGCAGAAATGTGGCCATTACTCGTGAGAATGAAGTTTGTCGTGAATCATTCGAGCGAGTAATGGCTATTCCTCGAGTGCAGAATACTTTACTCTTTCTGTGAGTTATATCAGGACTATTTGAAAATATGATTCATTTGTGAAGGAAATCCAGAAAGAGTGTAATTCATTCAATTGCATAATAGAAAGCTTTTATTGAATGAAAAAATATATAATTATACTTCGAAGAATTTTATAACATAAACAAAATAATTTTCTGTTAATGAAATTAATAGTAGAATGGAAACAGTTGGAAATCATGACTGAAGGTATCGAGGATTCTATATCTAAATTTATATTTCCATTTTTCATATCCGTAGTGTTCTGTGCAATGAATGTTTGTGAGATGTTGCTGGTACTGGTAGACGGTTTCATTGTACCCAAGATTCTTTCTGCAGTATTCATTTTATTTTTCATCGAATCATCTATGTATCTTTTCGCCACAGATGTTGACTTCCACCTTCTATGCCCCTTCAAAGTAGTGACGTCTCCACCCACATCCACTAGCAGGGTGGCAGATGATCTACGAGAGGTATGCCCAGTATAAAGTTCTGGATTTGGGAGTTTCAAAAATGTTGCGATTTGTTTTCCCATGGCTCCGAGTTTATTTATTCCAATTCTTTGATTGGTGCATTTACCTTTCTGATAATTAACAAAAAATGAATCTTTTAATATATATTACTCGGTTGTAGTGTGATATATTCAATACAAATATGGTGAAAAGGCTCAGTTATGGTGAACTTCCGAACAATTTTCGTTTTGGTGTTTGGTATGGTGACTAATATTTCCGATCCAAGATCTTCCAAGTCCCCTATTTTCATAGAGTGCATTTCATTCGCACGACAGGCTCCCATGATTCCCATGATCAGTGCAACCTAAAAAAAAGATACATTAAAAATATTTCTAATTTTCGTAATTTTATTCAATTTCAAACAGTTTGATAATTGTTAAATCAGTGGTTGGAAAATAAAAAAAACCTCACCAGCGACGGCGTGATTCGAACTCACGATCACTGGATTGAAAGTCCAGAGCTTAAGCTATCTGCTACCGAGGTGCTATAATATTTTACAAAACGAACTGTCAATTCAATGATTATGACGTGTGAGAACAAGTTTGAAGTTGTTGAATTCTCAAGGCATACTTGCGAATGGAAACAATTCGAACGCAACTGCACAGTAATGTATATGCTCTTCTGTGATCGGCTTCAAAGTGTTGAGTAATGAATCTGGTTCAACTGTGATTGGTTCGAACCTGATGAGGAATGGATCATTACCTACTCGGGGACGAAACTAGAGTTCATTACTTATCAAGAAATGGTCATATAAATGACGCTTTTTTCAATAGTCATAGAAAAATTTCTTTACATAATATTTCGTTCCAAATGATGCTAAATAATATTGTTGTCGATCTCATTGATTATTTATATCATAATTTTCATAAATAATCACTTTATTTGGGTGAGTAATAGGTAGGTCATGACTTCGAAAATTGTTTTTCTAATAGTATCGAGAAAGGTGATGGAATCTGATCAGCAATGTCGATTTTGTTTGGAAGAGTCGCAGAATTTGATGGAGCGTTATCATGTTAGTGCTTATGTTACCTGACAATATAACATTTAAAAAGGTTGTTTTTCTGTTATTCACCATATAGTTTGTACAGAGTTCTTAGTTGTAGAGATCTACACTGGTCCCCAAAAGCGATGTAGGGTGCTCCGACGGTTTGATAGTTTCAACGGTACCAAAATGGAAAAAACATTCATAACTTTGAAAAATGTTCAATTGGAGGATACAACAGTTCAGAAGTACTGAAATCTAGTTTTGAATCCCCATGTTAAACCATGCCCAAAAATTATATTCTCTAAAGCCTTGGTTTCTTCCAAAATTCGCAGTCGCTGACGGCTACGACCGGGTATCCGCGACCAGGTCATTGAGACATCTCCGAAGCATTTTAAATAATCCTGTTTTCTGTGCTGCTGCCGAGTCGTTTCTACTAACTACCGATCGCCGTTCGGTTAGACGCTGGTCGAGGAGCAGACGCACTTCCATTTCGTGATGAATTCAACGGTGGAACAGATGGTTTCGCGCTGTGACAAGTGTCTTTCACTGTATTTTTTCCACAGTGTTGCAGAAAGATTATTATTTATTCCTTCATGAATTATCGCGGTGTAATACAGCATAACAACTGATGAAGGGACAGTATCCAATGAGAAGTCACCTATGGAACGATAACAAAAACAATAAATGCATATAAACAAGACGATCGCGAACGGAATATATTACATCGTAAAACTTCAGTGAATAATTCGTGCTCTAACGATTGTCCGACGTACATTTAACCGACAGTTAAGATTCTTCTTTCCACCAGTGTCTGAATTACTCTTGTGTTCCAGTTCCTATGTAGTCCAGTCATTATATACATTTGAAAATGAAAATGAACCAAGAAAGCCAAATTTTGGATATTACGTGGGAGGTGGCTAGAAAAGCTTAAGTTCAAATTGTCGACCAAAATAACCTTGTGTAATTTCCGCCATCTTGAAAAAACCCTTAAATTCATCATTTTTCATCATAACTCGGTTCCCCGTAACGATACGAAAATTTTTATGAAATACTTTTTTGTTGCACTTTTCACGATCTACAATTGAGGTATCAAACATTTTTCACGTATCGATCGTCGTTTTCGAGATATCGATCAAAAATCTCAAAAATTTGGGGAGAAATTTTTTTTTTCGCTATTTACTTTTTTCTGGTGAAAGATATCGAAAAATGTTCGAAATAAAACTTGTAGAGCGTGTCCAGACCTACAAATTCATATTTCATTTCCGACAAAAATTACGACCTCTAGCGCGCCACAAAGTCAGTATAACTGTGCCCGGTGTTCATTTAGCCGCTCGCTCGGTTGTATCCACACGTCAAAATGGATGGAAAATGGTTCAGGGAATTATTACAATCCAAAAAAAATTCATAAACCAGCCAAATTATAAATCAAATACATGAAATTTATTGATGAAATAATTTTTATGCAGCAAAAATAATGATTACAGGTGGTAATTTTTTTAACACGTTTTTCGTCGTTCGGATGGTCCTGGCTGTTCAAGTTCCTCCTCGGTAGACTCTTCGAGTCGTGAAACCTCTTCAATCGCAGAAAATGATGTTGTGACGGTCGAAGAATTGTAATCATCGTTATCGTCGTGATCGTCGTTGAATAAAATCTCGACTCTGGCGACATTGTCACATGTCTGTCCATTACAGTGCAGGCAAATAACGGAGCAATGGATTCCTGCTTTCCTGCAGCCACAAGCAGCTCCACACTTTCCTTTGCATTTGCCCGAAATGAGTTTCAAAAGTTCAGATGGAGCGGGTGCGGCTGTGGTGCAAATTGGTTCGAGCCCGTAATTTGTTTGTGACCAACCCCATTCCTGAGGATCTTTGAAAATTCCGAGCCATGTTTGTACTTGTAGATATGTCCGGAAAACGTGTTGGCGGACTGCACTTTCCGTTGGTGGGAGCAGTGAAAGATTATTCGTCTTGTTTGTCGTCATTGATTTTGCGAAGCGATGGAATCGCAAAATATCCATCGTCGTGTCCTCTTTACGACCACCATAAAGAGCGATAAGGAAACAGCTTTCCCGCGCAAGCTAGCATCTCCGGATCGACCTTTTCTTGCTTGAATAATTCTACCGATGACCGGAGGTTCGGATTCTTCTCGAGGGTGCTGATGAACTTCGACTTTCCAATGTTATAAAAAGATGACGTGGTGTCACAACCGCTGAAAGCATGGATGAAAAGAATGTTCTCAAGAACAGACTTATCATGCTTGAAACAATTTGGAGAGTACAGTTTTGCCGGTGTTTTGCCGTTAGCTGGTTTGTGAAAGAAAATATTTTTTTTGTCCATTGCAAGTCCGCAAATTAAGACCAAAAGATCGATATCTCCGCCAACGATTTCCACAGAGTCATAGAACGATGCTTCTTTAATTGCTGTGGTTACGATGAGGGTGTCAGCATCCTCAAAAGCCTCTTCTACTTTTATCCCGGTATTTGCAAAATAACGGCGAAGCATTTGTATCAAATTGTTTTTATTTTGGTCCCTTGCAAGAAACTTCTCCTGGCTAATTTTCGGAGTAGTAGTTTCATCGAACGTGAACTCTGGCGATTGGTTCTTCCTTGAACGTCGTGCCCTTTCCGAAGTTTTGGTTCCTGCGAGTCTCATATCAGTCGGATAACCGTCGAAAACAATTGTAACAGTTTCTCCAAAGTGTTGTTGTACGTATGCGACATATTTTTTGCAAATGAGATCAAACGTCTCAACTCGACCCCAGACAACTTTGTGGAGAAGGAAACCACCGTCGATTATGTGATGATGTCTGTCACCAGGTTGGAAATTTTCTGTCAAAGGTTCGAAGGCGCTGGAGGTCGTCTACAAGTTTTAATCACAACATTTTTCGATATCTTCCACCAGAAAAAAGTTAATAGCGAAATAAAAAAATGTCTTCCCAAATTTTTTATATTTTTGATGGATATCTCGAAAACGACGATCGATACGTGAAAAATGTATGACACTTTAATTGTAGATCGTAAAAAGTTCAACAAAAAAGTATTTCATAAAAATTTTCGTATCTTTACGGGGAACCGAGTTATGATGAAAAAACTGAATTTAACGGTTTTTTCAAGATGGCGAAAATGCACAAGGTTATTTTGGTCGACAATTTGAACTTAAGCTTTTCTAGCCATCCCCCACGTAATATCCAAAATTTGGCTTTCTCGGTTCATTTTCATTTTTAAGCCGATTTTTCCGACGTAATGACTGGACTAATGCGTTTCATACTTTTATTTCTGTGATTGAACAATTTCTCAACGTTTGGATAGTGCTGGATTCCCATGGTTACTAGACGAATCTCACACCCGAATAATTCTATTCGCTAGTGTCTTCAGAACTATTCAAGTAAGTGGTATTGCTGTTCGTATTTGTTTTAACTATACAAAATAACTGAGATAATACAGTCCCTTTTAATTCTCGCCAAATAACGAGTTATCGATCGGCAACACACAGTTAAAGAAAAGTATTTAGTTATGTAATAGTTTGTACTTGTCAGTTATAGCAACACCAATTACATATTTTTTGCATAAGAGACGAAAGATATGGGCTCAATAGATGAAGAACATGGTGTTTCACATATCCAAGTTTTTTGGTACTATATGCTACGAAAAACGATCCATATTATGTTATATACGAAGATATATAACTGGCGGGGTCGAGGAAAACAGGTAGGTTCGTGACGTCCTGGTCGCGGATACCCGGTCGTAGTCGTCAGCGACTGTGTCTTTCGGACGAAACCAAGGCTTTATCGATGCGTCCGTTTCACATTCCAAATTGGATATCATTTCCTAAAATATATCATGCATACTGAGTTAGGCCTTGATTTTCATACATTCAATTTGATAAAAAACAGAACAGATTCATGAGACAAATTTTTAGTCGGAATATAAAGTGAATAGATATAGGTCGCCTACTGATAAGGTTAATTCCACCATTCTATCACTGTTGAAGTTACTGTTGGGAGTAGTAGAGATATGTGCGCGTGAAAGAACCAAAGTTTTGTTTTCATTTTGTATCTCGTGCAATATTTATTCCATTTCAGAGCGATTTCGATTTAGGTGGTCATCATCAGTACTTGCCAGGAAAGTGAGTGAGTACATGAGAGATAACTTATTTTTTCTTTTGATTTTTCGCGGAAATTTTGATGAGGAATCGCCAAGAATCACTTATTCGTTAGGTACAACAAGAGAAATCCATGAAGACATTCAGAATGTTCAAAAGTTGGAATATATAGATAAAATTGGTCTTCGAAAAGTGACAAGATTTTGTTCTATGTTTCTATAGTCACTGTCAAAATTTGAACACTGAACAAAGTCGATTAATCAAATCTAAAAATTTCTAACCAAAACTAATTGTTGTTGCTAAGAAAAAAATTCTGAAGTGAAATCGGAGTATTCCAAGACTGATGAATAATATTTGTCATACTTAGAAAAAAAACTATATATTCGCATTTGCCTCCAATTATCAGGATTTGTTAGCCAGCAGTAATAACACTACTAGAAGTCACCATCCTGGTTTCATTACAAACTTCAAGAGCGGTAGCAGTAAGATGTCTAAAAACCCTGGTGAATGAACTGATTCAATATTGTTTACATTTTCGAGGGGACACCACCTGTTACTTCAACAGAGCTTCTCTCTCTGTGGTAGATGGCGCCGTCCAAAAATGTTTGTCTATATTCTCGCTTAATGTCAGAACTTGATTTCTGACATCTGCAGCGTCTTATATGAAATAATTTCCAGTGTTTCGTCAGTATCTATGCGTTTTCCATCTCTTTGATTTGAAATCTTGCTTAGCTTATTTCTCATTTTCTTCTTTAAAAAATCACTCGTTCATAATTTTATTAGTGCGTGAGGAATTGTTTATTTTCAGGTAGTGTAGTGTGTAAGGATACTTTTTGTAGAATGGGCCACATTTGTATTTTGTGTGGACAGTATAAAGCTGCAGATTCGAATTTTTGCCTGTATTCAGTACCAAAAAAGTACAAATCTTGATTTCCATAGTTCATCATATTGTATGCATTGAATTTTATATTTTCTGCAATTCAATGCAATGCAATGCAATTTAATGACAACCTAACCTAACCTCAAATTCGAATGTTACAAAATACGAAAAACAACACGACAGTGCTTTCTTTGTGCAATGTTCGGGGGCTTCTGATTCTGGCTTTGCTATTGGTGAAGTTTGACAGATGTATCTTTTCAACCAATAGCAAAGCTAGAATTAGAACCCGCGAACGGTTTGCCCCAAAAAGAAAGCTGAGGAAATGAATATACCATGTTACTGAATTGAAACTAAAACGAAATTGGCGCCATCTGACATGCTGGTAATATCTATTATCAAGTAGGCCAAGTGTCGCCAAGTCGATCCCAAACTTCTACAGGTATAAGTGCAAGCACCAGGGTTTTTATACATCTTAGGTGGCAGTTTTTCCAGCAACAAAAGTTACAGTCCATTTGAAAACAAAACTCATACTCCCAGAAAAAAAAACGCCAAAATTACGTCAATCGATTTGAAGGCGATAAGTTATTCAAAAACCAACTCAGATTTTGAAGACATTTCATTGAAAAAGAATGATTTAACATTTTGTGATATCTATAACAGAAAATTCCAAACTTCCAGGGATTGGAAAATTCACAGAACCAAAATTCACCATTCATCAATATCTTCTCAACCATCTACAGATATTTCCCCAAATCCACCAGAAGAATCATCCTTCACTTCAAGTTCAACTGAAGCTATTAACGCCCGTCTTGCTAATCTGAAGCAACAAACCTTCATAATAAAGATAATTCTTAAGGCTGCAAGAACTTGTGCTGCAAGAGCGTTGAGCAAAGCAATAAATGAATGCATCCTGAATGATTTTCTGGAAATCAGGGAGTTTTTGCTATCCTTCGCTTATAATTATTTCATTCTTCCACCATCGAATGAAAACCGTAAAGACTCTCTCTCCACATGTATCAAAAGGAATATCAATATCACCAATTCCACTCCTTCATGTGTTTCTGAATCGAAGTATCCATGCAAGAAAAGAATAAATCCAATCAAATCCATCATAAATAAAGAGTCCGATGGTGATCTTTCCTCCGCAATTAAACTACCAACTTCATCTGACAGTATCGCAGATTTCAATGGGTCGACCTAAGATGTCTAAAAACCCTGGTGAATGAACTGATTCGATATTGTTTATATTTTCGAGGGGACACCACCTGTTACTCCAACAGAGCTTCTCTCTATGGTAGCTCGTGGTAGATGGCGCCGTCCAAAAATGTTTGTTTATATTCTCGCTTAATGTCAGAACTTGATTTCTGACATCTGCAGAATCTTATATGAAATTATTTTCAGTGTTTCGTCGGTACCTATGCGTTTCCCATCTCTTTGATTTGAAATCTTGCTCAGCTCATTCCTGAGTTTGTTCTTTATAAAATCACTCGTTCGTCAGCTCATTAGTGGGTGGGGACTTGTTTATTTTAGGTAGTGTAGTGTGTAAGGATATTTTGTAGAATGGGCCACATTTGTATTTTGTGTGGACAGTATAAAGCCGCAGATTTGAATATTCACCTGTATTCAGTACCAAAAGCAAGTACAAATCTTGACGAATTGACTAATAATGATATTTTCATAGTTCATCATATCATATGCAATTTAATGTACATTTCATTTCCAATTCTCCGCCTGTCAAAATGCAGTTAACCTCAAATTCAAATGGTACAAAATACGAAAACCAACACGACAGTGCTTTCTTTGTGCAATATTCGGGGGCTTCTAATTCTAGCTTTGCTCTTGGTGAAGCGTGACAGATGTCTCTTTTCAACCAATGACAAAGCTAGAATCAGAGCCCGGGAACGGTTCGTCTCAAAAAGAAAGCTGAGGAAATAAATATACCCTGTTACTGAATTGAAACTAAAACGAATTTGGCGCCATCTGACACGCTAGTAAGATCCATTATCAAGTAGGCCAAGTGTCGCCAAGTCGATCCCAAACTTCTACAAGTATAAGTGCAAGCACCAGGGTTCTCAGACATCTTAAGTCGACCTTGATGGAACTCCAGTCAAAACACCCACATGACACCTTTCAAAATGATAATTCTAATATAGGGTGTGGAAATTTCTTCGGTAAATATCTAGTTACGTCACACATGCACTCCGAATATGGGGAAAATACTTTTCTTACGTATTTTTGCCTCCTGAACACGAATCCGGAAGAAAAATGCGGCGGTCTCATACCGTTTCAGAGTTACATCGCTTTTTCCGAAATAAATTTCAAGTACCGTTTTCTCGCACAGAACTCACTCAAAAAGCCTCCTTCTTTTCACCAGCATAAACAATACACCCTAAATCACTTATTTTCGGCACAACTTTGCACAAAATATCGTCGTTTTCATCGAAAAAGATCCTCCTTTTTACACAGTCCGATTCATTTATTACCAACATGAGAAATTAAAAAAGTTAATAAATGTCATCTGTCAAAGAAATTAGAATTGTTCATTTGCAACTGTGTAAGAAGGAGGATTTTTTCGATAAGAACGACGATATTTTGTGCAAAGTTGTGCCGAAAATAAGTGATTTAGGGTGTATTGTTTATGATAGTAAAAAGAAGGAGGCATTTTGAGTGAGTTCGGAAAAAGCGATGTAACTCTGAAACGGTATGAGACCGCCGCATTTTTCTTCCGGATTCGTGTTCAGGAGGCAAAAACACGTAAGAAAAGTGTTTTTCCCATATTCGGAGTGCATGTGTGATGTACTAGATATTTACCCTCCAACATAAACTTCAACAAATTAAAAGTACGTATCTTCAGTTTTTCGCAAAAATTATTTCAGACCCTAACTCTTATCTGAGAGGAGTATTATGAATTTGAGGTTGAGTTTGTTTGTCAGTTGATCTGTCAAAATATTCATATGCAAGAAAGTATGGTAACATATCAGTAAGTCCGCGACATCGATTTGATCAAATAATATGATGAAGGAAAACATGGAGACATCGGTCTCCAACATTAAAAAATGTTCAGGAGGTTGACACTTATTCCGATATGTTGTAAGAAATCAGCATTATACGATTATTGCACATAGGAAATCATGTCTCTACTCAGATTTTCTCAATTATCTCAGAAAACTCCACTTTCAGGTTGAGTATCGATGAGCCGAACTGATGTCAAACGCTCATTTGAGGTCTCAATTTGTCTATCCCTCAGGGGAGTCACCTAGTCCTAGTGTTTAGGATTTCTTGATTTGATACCGTGATCTCAAACTGTTCTCTCGTATCGACTATCGCTATTGCATCTGTTATCCCTATATAAGCTGTACGTTGGATCTTGGCTAGCTTGTTAGCGACGGTTTTTTTGACCATATTGTATTCTTGGTCTGATTACCGTCTTGTAGAGAAAGGTATATGTGACCTCAATTTTGATCCACCACCTAGCGCAGCTGCCACATTAGGATTATAGATTGCCAATGTTGATTCAATATCACCCCACTGTCTTCTGTTATTCTTCTGCTGAAGGGAATCATTTCTGGTTTGGAAGTTGACATTCTTCCTACAAGCATGGAATCGCAGATTACGCTTGAGAACTGACTTGTCATCAGCCCATCATCAGCGTACGCCTGATAACCATACACAAGAAGTGAAGAAATAGACTGCTGTCCTGTGTGTAGGTTTGGGAAATTTTGAAATTACTTGTTGGTGGTTGGTACCTATATTCTGCTTCGAAGGTATTCGAGATTAGAAAAAATCAGATCCCATAGGCATAAAAGAGGTCATTCCTCCACTAGTAGCTAAGTGATTAATGATATTTTCGTCGTAGTTCACAAAATTAGGATCAATAAAATAACCCAGAATCAGGACTGATCTTGCTGCCAGTAATGGAATGTTCTTTGTTATGTCATTACAACTCTACCCCGATGAATCAATGTTTTCCGTAGTCTTGGATCTTGGTGCTATAGATCTGTAGAATATCAATGGATCATTAAAGTTTTATAAAGTTGTATTTGGAAAAACTTCTCAAACTAGTCAGTTATTTCGGCAACTGTCGACTCGCTCACAGCAATACTGTCACCCATCTATGACCGTTGGTACCCAATTGATGAGTATGAGTAGAGTTGCTCTGGTCTGCAGGACATTGCGGATGACATCTGTTTTTGCCCTATCAGAGACACGTTCCACATCAAAGTCTATATCCGGACAAATATCATCTTGACCACCCTGTGCGCTATCACTAAGAGGGTCGCTCCAATCAATTTCTCACATAGGTAAGCATGTTGAATTTCCGAAGGGGTTCTTTGCTATTTATTCTTTCTCCAGCGAATGCCTGTGTTTCTTAGGACCTTCAGTAGAAAAAAAGTGAGGCTGATGTGTTTGAATGCCAAAGTTTGCATATAGCCTTTCTTTTTTTCAGAGATAAAACCTACTTTGGCTTTTCTGCAGGCACTTGGTACATAGCCTAGACTTAGACTTGAAGATTTTCTCCGAACAGAGAATCATCTATTCAATCGAAATAAATTTTGATCGATTAGTGAGGAAAACGACATATGAGGCAGATTGGGCTTTGAGTACTATTTATTCACGTTTCCATCATGAAATTATTAATTCTATAAAATCACTAAACATTTATATTCATTAAAATTGATTTGACACAAAATATTTTAATCTGATCAATATATAACAATAATTCACAACAACTGACCAAAAACATAAATATCAACACATGAGTTATAAGACCAATATAAATGATCGACATTCTTTGATTAAATGACATAAATCATTATTTTTATGACTTTCAATTGGTTGAAAATTGTATTGTGGTTTTGAAATGCGATTTACGGTACTAAATGGCTCTCAGAATTGTAGATGGAATATCAGTAGGTGTGCCAAATTGCTAACTGTGGTTATGGATCCATATTTCAAGAAGATTGCCGATGGGAATTTTTTAATGATTGTCGTTCTGGCCCAGATTTTTTCCGAAAAGATTTGAAAGTATCATCGGAAGACGTCTCAACTCGAAAATCGATGATCTCATCAGACTCGAATTTTAAAAATACCCCGCTGCCACTCTCTGCATATATATATATATATATATATATATATATATATATATATATATATATACAGAGTGGCCACTTTTTTAATGGGATTGTATTGGTAACTTTTAAACCATAAGAGTTAGAAGGTCGGTCAAATGGAGAAAAAGTTGCATTCATAGAAGCATTGTCAAGCAGTTCAAACAAATCGAGATTATCAGGGCCGGTTATTGAGATATCATAAGAAAAGTAAATTCTGTCATTTTGATTTTTCTTTTTCCCACTTTTTCGAATATTATCAAAAATGTCACAGGAGTTTTTATTCGACAGTGAATTATCCTCAATTTGACAGAATCAGATTTTGTATCCAACGTTTCGTACGCTCTGGGCCACCCTCAACCTCATTTTTTCAATACGGACCTGCATATTTTATGTCACTTTTGGGAATAACTTTTATCGCTGAATTCAACGATATATTAAACAATGTCATTCAAAGTTGATTTTCAGGTGATTTTGACCCTTCTGTATTACATTTAGGTACCTTTAGTTTAATTAACAACATGCAATACATTTCGATAAGAAAATCAACTTACTCATCTCCAACTGAATGGAACGTAACAGAATCAAAGCAAGAAACAAGTAATGATTATTTACAAATTTCAAGAGGTGAAAAACCTAATTCATAATAATTAAACGAAACTATCATTTAATGAAAGAAAAATCAAATGATTATTCGAAAGTAAATGATGAACATCAATGAAGTAAGTGTTCGAAATGTCCACCATTATGTAAAATGCACTTTGCGGTTCTCGAACCCATACTTCTTATACATTTGCTTATTTCGTCTCCTTGAATACCTTCCAATACATTCTCAATCTTCTCGCGAAGAATCTCTATTGTCGGGTTCGTAGTATCATGAATTTTATTTTTGAGATATCCCCACAAATAAAAATCCAGCGGATTCAAATCCGGAGATCTGGCAGGCCATGCTACTGGACCTCTTGTTCCAATCCATGAATCGGGAAAAGTTTGATTTAGATAGTCTGTGACTATTCTTGAGTTGTGTGGACCACATCCGTCTTGTTGGAACCATTGACTATTACGCCGATACCGTATAGGAAGATCATCCAACATTTCTTCTATAATTTCTACATATTTTGCTCCGGTTAGGTTTCGTCAATAAAAAAGGGTCCCAGTAATTTATTATTCAACAAACCGCACCATATGTTCAAAGAAAAACGATATTGATGTCTAACTTCATGAATTAAGTGAGGATTTTCTGTGGCATAAAAATGTTTGTTCTTTCGATTGAACATGCCAGAATTTGTGAATGTCGTTTCGTCTCCCCAAATGATATTTTACGCAAAATTGTTGTTAATCCGCACCTTCCGTTGAAACCAATTACAGAATTGCAACCTTCTCTCAGGATCATTGCGATATAGTTTTTGCACGGCTTGGTATTTATAGTCATGGTATCCGTGTCTTTTGAGTATTTTATTAACAGCACTTTTTGATAAATTGCATTCACTGGCCATAGTTTTCGATCCTATTCCTGGATTCATTCGAATTTGGGCCAGAACATTGATGTCATTGATAGGCTCGTTTCGTCGTACATAAGGACCTCTCGGTTTGATGGATGAATTATGTGCAAGTAACGTTGTAGATAAACGTCGAAACATTTTAATATTTGGTGTTGTTCTTTCAGGATATAATTCACCATACCTTTATTGTGCTTTGAACGAATTTCTATCTAGTTTAATGTACACTTCGTACATATCTCTCTCCTCTTCATTTGTGTATCTTACCATATCGAATAAGTTGAATTGAAATTACTCAGAAAAGTATTTAATGACAAGTTCTTGTGACACAATAATAAACGAAGTGACAAATAATATGACATTTCTTGTTATGTTCTTTTCTATCCACGGCCTACTACTTGAAAATAATACATTCAATAAACCTAGAGTTGTGTGTATGTAAGAAAAAATAACTCTATCAACGATATCAATGTTCTCACCCATATTCAATTGAACCCAGAAAAAAAATCGAGAACTGTCGCCAGTGAATGCAATTTATCAAAAACTGCTGTTAATAGAATAGTCAAGAGACGCGAATACAATTATTTTAAATTTGAATACCAAGCCTTGCAAAAATTATATCGTAATGATCTCAAAATGAAGTTCGATTCTGTTATTTGTTTCAACGGAACAAATGACAAATCCAACAATAATGATTCCTCGCGAGAAGATTGAGAATGTATTGGAAGGTATTCAAGGAGACGAAATAAGCAAATGTATAAGAAGTATGGGTTCCAGAACCGCAAAGTGCATTTTACAAAATGGTGGACATTTCGAACACTTACTTTATTAATGTTCATCATCAATCAATTTTTTTTCGAATAATCATTTGATTTTTCTTTCATTAAATGATAGTTTCGTTTAATTATTATCAATTAGGTTTTTCACCTCTTGAAATTTGTAAATAATTATTACTTGTTTCTTGCTTTGATTCTGTTACGTTCGATTCAGTTGAAGATGAGTGAGTTGATTTTCTTATCGAAATGTATTGCATGTTGTTAATTAAACTAAAGGTACCTGAATGTAATACAGATCCGACCCAAAGAAATTTGGATAGGGGTCAAAATCACCTGAAAATCAACTTTGAATGACATTGTACGATATATCGTTGAATTCAGCGTTGAAAGTTATTTCGAAAAGTGTCATAAAATATGCAGGTCCGTATTGAAAAAAATGAGGTTGAGGGTGGCCCAGAGCGTACGAAACGTTGGATACGGAATCTGATTCTATCAAATTGAGGATAATTCACTGTCAAATAAAAAACTCCTGTGACATTTTTTGATAATATTCGAAATAGAGTGGGAAAAAAAGAAAAATCAAAATGACAGAATTTACTTTTCTTATGATATCTCAATAACCGGCCCTGATAATCTCGATTTGTTTGAACTGCTTGACAATGCTTCTATGAATGCAACTTTTTCTCCATTTGACCGACCTTCTAACTCTTATGGTTTGAAAGTTACCAATACAATCCCATTAAAAAAGTGGCCACTCTGTATATATATATATATATATATATATATATAATATATATATATATATATATATATATATATATATATATATATATATATATATATATATATATATATATATATATATAGAAAGACGAGAGGTAGTCTTTGCTGACTAGTTAGCCACACTTTTCACATTCATAACCAAATAATGTTCACCACAATTGTTCTCGGCTTTTAGTAAACTTACCAGTAATGTTTCTGTTACAAATATCATTCCATATAAATCTAATTGTTGCTCCATGTTTTCACATGTTTTAATGCTGTCTTTTACATCTTTTTGTATTTCACCGAAAAGCGACCATTCTCACTAACATTCTCCCTGATGATGACAATATCCATTGTCGAAATATTGGAAATATAATGTTATAAGAGTACAGTTGCGTTTGCTGCTGTCCCAAAGGATTTCTCAGACATATATATATATATATATATAT
The DNA here is from genome assembly GCA_018342105.1 of Gonioctena quinquepunctata. NCBI lineage: Eukaryota > Metazoa > Arthropoda > Insecta > Coleoptera > Chrysomelidae > Gonioctena > Gonioctena quinquepunctata. The sequence continues at coordinate 46,227 of JAFIRS010005471.1, forward strand.
ATATATACAGGGTTAGTCAGAATAAGACCGACAAACTCCGACTATAGATTCCTCACTTCATTACGAGGTGAAAAATTGCTAAAATGCATCCCCTCTGAGATACAGGGTGTCGAATGTACGAAAGAACTCAAGATTTAATTTGTTTTCTCCAAAATTCCTGGAGGAAAAAATTTGAAACTTGGTACACTAATCAAGGTTTCTCAACGTGCTAATTTGAAGTTATAATTTTTATTTTTCGTAAACCATGTTCCTTCATATTTTCTTGGGACAAGTGAATGGACAAATGGGGGTGTGACATCAGTTCGGCTCATCGATAGTCAACCTAAAAGTCATGTCATTCCATGTGCCTAAAAGTGGAGGTTTTTAAGATAATTGAGAAAAACTGAAGATATGTCCTTAGTAGAGACATAATTTCCTATGTGCGATAATCGCATAATGCTAATTTCTTACAACATAGCGGAATATGTGTCAACCTTGTGAACATTTCTTAATGTTGGGAGAATCGGAAACCTAGTACGGGTGAGTCTGAATGAGACCGATAACTCCATTTTTACACGCTTTATATCAGCTTCACTTGTATGTTTGTTTGTTTGTTTGTTTGTTTGTAACCGACTCCTTTGGGCGCGATTTTGACCCACTTCCAGATGTCCGAATGATTTGAAATTTGGCAGATCTACATTATTCCGGGGGCAATGCATTGAGAAATTTTTGTGTGGAGAAAAAACAAAATGGTGGCTCCAATATGGCGTACGAGTTTTGTGATTATGGTCCGATTCGCTTTAAAATTGATATCCGAAAGTTTTTGTGGTCGGAGATTATGATTCTTTTGTCAAAATTGAAAAATTCGAAATGGCGGCTCCAAACTGGTGGACGAGTTTTGTGATTATGGTCTGATTCTATTCAAAATTGTATGTGAAGGTTTTTGGGGTCGAATATTATGATTCTCTTGTGAAAATTGAAAAATTCAAGATGGCGGCTTTGAAATGGCGGCAGAGTTTTGTGATTATGGTCCGATTCGCTTCAAATTTGGTATCTGGGGGTTTTCGTGGTCGGAAATTATGATTCTTCTGTCAAAATTGAAAAATTCAAGATGGCGGCTCCAAAATGGTGGACGAGTTTTGTGATCATGGTCTGATTCTATTCAAAATTGGTATGAGGGGGTTTTTGGGGTCGAATATTATGATTCTTTTGTGAAAATTGGAAAATTCAAGATGGCGGCCGAGTTTTGTGATTATGGTCCGATTCGCTTCAAATTTGGTATCTGAGGGTTTTCGTGGTTGGAGATTATGTTTTTTGTCAAAATTGGAAAATTCAAAATGGCGGTTTCAAAATGGCGGCGGAGTTTTGTGATTATGGTCTGATTCTATTCAAAATTGGTATGTGGGGGTTTTCGGGGTCGGAGATCATGACTACCTGATTTGTTAAGATTATTCCATTTTTTTATTTGCAGAAAAATAATAAAAATAATAGTTTTTATAAATAAACCACACTAAAAAGTAGAAAACAAATAATAGTTTGAAAAAACTAAAAAACACGCTTTTATAGAAAACCAGACTAAAAAAATAGAAAATAAGAAAAAAATGTATATAGTACATTACACACCGAGGCAATACCATGCACTCCACGCTTTTTTTAAAATAAAATATTTTTTTTTTTATTTTCTATTTTTTTAGTCTGGTTTTCTATAAAAGCGTGTTTTTTAGTTTTTTCAAACTATTATTTATTTATTCATCATATTATTTGATCGAATCAATGTCGTGGATCCACTGGTATGTTACCATACTTTCTTGCATATAATTGTTTTGACAGATCAACTGACAAACAAACCCCACCTCAAATTCATAATACTCCACTAAGATAAGAGTTAAATTCTGAAATAATTTTTGCGAAAATCTGAAATTCATGTTGGAGTTCATTATCAAATTGGTATATGGGTTCGGAGCTTGTTAATAATGGGTTTGTTTTTTTTTATTTATACAGTGCTTCTCAAAAGCTCTCTTCCTCCCTCTTATTTTTGGAATGATTATACATAAACAAGTGAAATTTGGAAACTGAATATTGAAGGTTGTAAACTTCCCTACTAGTGATGATAGATGACGAAATCGTCAAAGATGACGTCACAAGGCCATTGTGACCAATACTTTTGAATGTGACCAATAATTTTAATTTCAAAAGGTATCGAAAAAACCTATTCAATGATACTAATTTTGTTTGTGTTTATGACAGTTTTAATGGCTCATTAGTAAACATTAAAATTCCATTCAGTATGATATTAATTACAGATTTAAGAATCAGTATCTACTTGGAAAAATTGCTTGAAGTGAACTCCATCTACTTCCTGACAGTGAAATATCCTATTTTTAAACTCTTCTCGTACTTTTGCAAATGTGTCTGCGGAAACAGCCTCACATTCTGCAACAATACGTTGTTTTAAAACGTCAATATTGTCAGGTACAGTGGCGTGAACCTTCGCTTCAAGGTGCCCCTATAGAAAAAAATCCAAAGGTGTGAGGTCCGGTGATCGAGCTGGCCATTCCGTTGAACCTAGTCGTCCAATCCATCTACCACGATACTCCTCATCCAAATACCGTCTTACTGCACCGTAATAGTGTGGAGGAGCACCATCCTATTGGAATGTTATTTTCAAATTGCCGAATTCATCTGGATAATCTTCCAAAATTTCAAGGATTAACGGTTCTATTGCGTTTTGCAACACCTCCAGATGAACCTCGCCTCACCCAACGATGTGGTTTCCCAGGATACCTGCCCAAACATTCACCTTCTGGGGAAATTGGGTATGTGTTTCACGAAACAGGTGAGGATTCGCGTCACGCCAATACCTCACATTCTGTGTATTTACATTTCCATTTAGATAGAAAGTACTTTCGTCTAAAACAAATTGTTTCGACATGGTCTGGCTGTTGGTTAATTTTAGTTTCCATATTTTCACAAAATTCTAGTCTTCGGTCTGGGTCGTCGTCTGAGATTTGATGAACCATTTTTTATTTGTATGGATGAAATTTGTTTTTTCTTCGACTGACTTCACAGGTAGATGCAACGTGAGTTGTTGAAGAAGTAGGATTAACTATTACTTCTGCCAGTATATCAATTTTTTTCTCATCAGAAATTTGTGGTCTGCCAGATCGTTTCGCATCATTAATACTACTCGTTGTTTCAAACTAACGAAGAAGCTCCCTTGAAATAAGTCCTCGAAACGGGGCGATCGGGAAACCTCTCATTAAAAATGCGTTCTGCTGCATGAATATTTTGTCCAGTTTCACCAATAATTAGGATTGCTGCTACTTTATCACCTAAAGCACGTACCATTTCGCTTCTTGAAGCACTCAAACGTTCGGCTCACAACAGTTTAACAAATTATTAAAATGTACAAAAATATTAAAAGTACCAAAAGCTGCTAAAACCTATAAAGGTTCGATCAATAATACACAAATTATTAAATGTACAAAAACTTGAACAATTACAAAAACGTCGAATTAGGGAGACTAACGTCAGCTCATTTGAACAATCCAGAGGCGGAGCTTGAATTTGGAATTTTAGTATCAACTGATTTAATTCATCACAGCTTTGCGTTTTTTAAAAGCGAGTTACCAAAACTGCCATAAACACAAACAAAATTAGTATCATTGAATAGGTTCTTTCGATACCTTTTGAAAGAGGTGTCGCTTGCCGAAGGGTTTCATTTAAAATTATCGGCACAATGGCCTTGTGACGTCATCTTCGACGATTTCGTCATCTATCATCACTAGTAGGAAAGTGTACAACCTTTAATATTCAGTTTTCAAATTTCACTTGTTTATCTATAATCGTTCCAAAAATGAGAGGGGGGGGGAGGGATTTTTGAGAAGCACTGTATACTGTTATTTGATTGTTTTCCCCTTCGGGATTTGGATTGATTCAAACGATACGTATTATCCTACCTCACCTATTTTTGCTTACTTCCGTTTCGATTTTCGTTTCTGTTATGTTCTCTTTCGTGGGTTTTGTAATTCTTCTGGGTGTTTCCAAACTTATCTCCCCATCAGTTTCTTGGTTTTCAATGTTATCTAATTTTCCTATATTTTTAGTGGTTTGGGTGGTTTGATTCTCCCTCTTGTGTATTTTGTTTTCCACAACTGTTGTCTCGTCTCTTTGAAAGTGTGGAGAACATAGAATTTTTTGCTGCCTTTCATCATCCTCCATATCACTCCCTATATTTTAATGTGTTGGACTCACAATTTTTTCTGTATTATTTCATCACTTTAAGAAAGGTTTGTTTTTTTTCCACTTTCGTCAAAGTTGTTCGGGAAGTGTGGTGAACAAATTAGTTCTTCTGGACAGAGATTTTTCAGCAACTTTTCCATCCCCTTTTCCATTCCCCACATTTTGATGGGTTTCACTCACCACTTTATTTTCGTTTTCAGTTTCACTTTATGTTTTTGAACTTTTTCAGTTTTTTCATACTCTGCGCCACCCTCGGCTCGGGCGGTCTTTTCGGCCACGAGACCGGTGCCTGGCTCTCCAGTGTCTTTATTAGGTTCAATATTACTCTTCCTTACACTTTTACTATGCTTTCGGATTCACTTGGGGGAAAATGATACACAATATCACATCTTTTCCGGAGTTCTCAGATTCTAGGAACGAACAGCCGATGATTTCGCTGTTTTCCGATGTGATTTTTGCCCACACTGTTTTTATCAGTTTTGGTGGCTTGGTTTGGTGAAATAAAGTCTTAGTCCCGGTTTTTGTCAATGGATGATCCATTGCGGCTTTTTGTTTTCAATTTATCCACGCTTTTATTGCAATCTGCACCTCCATCGCTGGATTCTTCCATTGGGGGGTAATTTATTGAACTTTTCCAGCAATTCAGCTGTGTGTTTCTGTCCTTCCACTTTTTATTACCGAAATTGTTTTTACTTTCGTGGGCTTTGAAATCCTAACCTCACTTGAGGGTCACAGAAGCCTGAAGTTTTCCAATAGCCAAATTATGTCGCAACTCCGGGATTGAGGATCCCGTTAATTCGTTGTGGACTATTACAGGTAGTAATAGTTGAATAACAAAGAGAGAACACTTTATTTACCAAAATCACAAACCTAACATAGTCAAGAGGGATTCTGAATATGGGCAGCGAACAATATATATATATATATATATATAAATATATAAAATAACCGAGAAGGCACTGTGCAGAATATCAGGATGATCAAAAGAACAATTTAACAAGTTTGTACAATAAATGTAGGGCCTTACACAACGGGGAACATCTTCCGATTCCAGTTTTGATCTTGTTAAGGAGGGCACTTCACCGACTAACTACTTGTGTCACACACCAAGACCTGACAACTACTAACTGATTTTTTGTTTTTCCCCTACCCTCGAAACCTAATTGTTTTTATGCATCAACTGGATCGAGGTTAGCAATTCAGCAATCCTGCTTTGTTGTTTCTTTAATTTGGGATTTCTAGGTCGCTTATAATGGGACACAAATGTTTTGGATTGTCGGCCTGGTTTTTTGTTGTTGATTATTGAATGGCCTGATTTATTAATTTTGAATTAAACTGTTTTGGTAATCTTGTCTTGCCTTCTCCTCAAAAAAGCTGGACCCAAGCTTAAAAAAAAATTACCTGACTTGAAAAGAAAAAAAAAACTATCTACTAAAACTATACAATTTAAATTCCTTAATCGATTAGTATAACAAAATCATTAATAATAATAAACCAAAAGAAATAAACAAGTTTGTTCAATAAATGTAGGGCCTCACACAATGGGGAACATCTTTCTATTCCAGCTTTGATCTTGTAGAGGAGGGCACTTCACCGACTAACTACTTGTGTCACACACCAAGGCCTGACAACTACTAACTGATCTTTGTTTTTCCCCTAGCCTCGAAACCTGATTGTTTTTATGCATCAACTGGATCGAGGTTAGCAATTCAGCAATCCTGCTTTGTTGTTTCTTTAATTTGGGATTTCTAGGTCGCTTATAATGGGACACAAATGTTTTGGATTGTCGGCCTGGTTTTTTGTTGTTGATTATTAAATGGCCTGATTTATTAATTTTGAATTAAACTGTTTTGGTAATCTTGTAAAAATAAAAATGAATTTTTTTTTCTAACTCATGATTGTTTTGTGACAATATCGTGTTAGAAAACTATTTTTACTCTTTCTAGATCATTTTCAGCACACTGTTTCTTTATTTTTCAGTTAACGAAGGAGTTTATAATTCACTTTTTCAACACTTTGGGGTTTATACTGCTCTATAAACTACTGATTGAACGAAATTCGTGGAGCACATTGAAGCTCTACCAACTACAAATGACACAATTACATTATTTATCACCTCACTTAAAAAACTGAGGCTTTCTAACGTAGTGAAAAGGTATATTTGAATTCAAATATCAATTTTGCATTTCCTATTTCCTATATAGGAATGGAATACGTTGACATTTAATTCTGACAGGACCAAGTGTAGCTGTCAAACAAACTCGTGTATAATAGAAAGAGACAGAGAAAGTAGCATGGAGGGCATAATGCTTTTTCTCACGTTACAATTTCTACTAGTTAACACCTATCGTAAGTTGCGTGAAGGAACTTCGTTCCAAAATATCGATTTTTTCTTCATTTCGAAACCGTTTTATATGTACATTTCGAATGGAATTAGGGCTCAGATATATTCTAAAATCATGGTAGTTCCGATATTATTGTAATCATAAATAAAAAATTGTTCAACTGACTATCGAAAACTCCAAATCATACTTTTATCTCTTGTTTCAGTGCTTTGGTTGGTGAATATTCGAAACATTTAGTTTTCTTCAATTGAAGGTAATTTGATAATTTTCCCCAAATTTAAAGAACGCTCGTATACCTACTAACGTTATTTCTGTTATTGTAGTGCATTATTATAATACACCCCAAAAAAAATTTAAAAATATATCAGATACAAGACCCGCATAATGTTAAATTTCATTTCTGCTTCCCAACTTATGTATGAAGGTTTGTTTATTTGTTCCAATAAAGGGTTGAAAAACATCATGTGAGTAGCTACATTTTTCAATAATCCCACAATCTTGATTAGAGAAATAACTGAGCAATAAACGATACTGTTGTCAACCTGAGAATTGAATATCGATATAACGAAAATGTTGATAAAGTGATGCCGCCAAGACAGGAAATTCTTGTCTCTTGTCTCCTCTTGTCTTATCTTGTTCGAAAAAAGAGAAGGTTTATTTATCTCTTGAAAAAATCAAGACAAGATGAGAAAAGAGCCTTAACCCAACAAGATGATCTTTTCCAGACAAGAGAGAATGAAATCACACGAAAAAAAAACAAAAAGAACTGATCAATAGTTATTGGTAGTTTTTCTGGGTATAATAACTTTCCAGAATCTGAAAATATGTAAATTCATTAAAAAAAATATATTAAATTGTAGAAGTCTACCCCAATAAACAAACATGCAACAAAATATATATTTTTCAGCAGTGGAAAAAATATTCAGTTGGCCTGTCATTGGTTTTGCCTTCAAGAAAAAAATATAGAGTATTGGAGTACAGTTCTCTTGGAATCACATCATATCTTTATCTTTATATATATCTTTCCAAAATATATGGGAAAATAATCAAAAATTCTGCAGTAACTTGGTGGTATGCACTAGAATTCTGCCACTACACTTTTTTGTGAATAATTTTAATATTTTCAGATTGTGAAAGGTTACCATACCTAGTAAAGATTTGTTGCGAATAGACTAGGAAGTTCTGTGAATTTTGGTACTAGTTACCCCACTACCATTATTCTGCATTATTACGGGGTGAACCATTTTATTTTTCGAATTGATGCGGCCGATAATGAACGAATATCCATATCGAAGCAAACAAATGACACTAACTTCTAAATGATTTTCACCTGAGTTCACAACCACGACACGTGTTTCGCATGCTATAGCTTCGTCAGGTGAGTATTATGTCGATATGTATGAAAATTAATATCGAAAATTTTATTCAGTCCTTCAAGAACCGCCATTTTGTAACTACGAAACCAAATAGGCTCTCCTCGAGATGAGTATATAACTTACTGATTCCTAGCTGAGTAATATACCCTGTACGCCAGTGGCGATGGAATTATATCTTCTGGAAATATAATATTTGGAGGTGAGATTAACTGAAAATTACTCTAGATTTTTTATCAGGACCTTGAGGCCCAGTTTCACAATGTATGGTGATCTTTTCAGTCACTTAACCAAAGACCATTTGATAAGCTAGTGGTTGAGGTTTGAATCGTTCCACAAAAACGAAAGTTCCGTTAGTCAAGTGATTATTAGTTAGTGTTAATTTTCTACAGGTTGGTAACGAGAATTCATGTGAATCATGAGCTGATCCAGGCCATCTAGCAAAATCTCTTTGAAAATGCCATGCAATGATGCAATTAAATATTGGGTGATGCATTCGAGAAAGTCGAGCTATTGCCATTTGTGATTTTCATTTTTCAAAAATCTATAGAACTCTGACTCCAAGTTCGCTTTCTTCAAAACATGCGCCAAAAGCCTATAAATCGACGGTCGAGTTATCTTGAATGATTCTTGAAGTTATGATTTTTCTGTGGTCTATGCAGTTGCTTTTCCGACACCCAAATTCATATATGTCAAAACTATTGCAGATAAGCATAAGAAACTTGGATGCGTTATATCGAGAATTTATTGACGAATCCAAAATGTAACAAAATGAGATGAAAGCTCCAAAACAAGTAGAACTTAGTTCTGTATCCTAGTTTCGACACCGATGTGAATAGATATATTTTGAAAAGTCCAACTGTCGGACCATCATTTAAAAAAAAAAAATCTTAGCTTGGGTAGAAAAAAATTAGCACCACTGGGGCACGATCAGTGGAGATGGGGAATCAATAGTAGATAGTTGTATTTTTTTGTTTTTTGCCAACAAAAATTTGATTTACTCAAAAGGAAAGTTCAATGTACATGATTGGTACAGAAAGTTATTAATTTCTATTTTATTCCACTCCCTAATATTATTTTTTCGAAAAATCGATTGTTCTATCGGCCTGGCGTTATATCACCAGGTAGACGTCAGTGGACACTAAGACTATCTATTATACAGGGTGTTATGTAATAAGTGTCCGATATTTTACAGGACGATTCCTCAGTTATTTATAAAGTGGAAAGTTCATATAAGCATGGGTCCGCAAGCCTTCATTTTTGTGATAAAATTTATTTTTATTTTGGTTTTTCGTAAATAATTTTTAAAACAATGTTCCTCAATTGTGGGGGCCCTACAGGTCTCGTCTCTTTGGCAATTACAACTTTGTCGTGCATGTATGTATCACATTTTCTAGAAGAAATACGATTCCTCATGATTTTACGTAAAAATATTTGCTTTTCAAAAGTCGCTACAAGCAGCCGTTTTCGAAATATTTTGATGTAAATCTATTCGATGATGTGTTTATCAAAAAGTGATACAATTTTGAAAACTTTTTCTAATTCACATAGAAAATATTCCAAACGCTAATTTAAATATATAAATCTAAATCATAATCACAATGAATGTCGAAATGTCCATATCCTGCTCTGTATGCACGCATCCAATCTTCTTCTCATTGATTCGCGCACTCTTTGAAAATTCCGGAGTATTTTGAATCGTTCTACAAGAGTAAATGATTTGAATCAATTCTCTTCATTTATAGGTGTCTGGTAATTAAGGATTTCAGATGTCCCCAGGGGAAAAAAATCCAAACTGGGGGAGGTCTGGTGGGAGGCCCCTAGTAGATAGACCAAGGGGTTCTGCGCAACCCCCATTTTGGGGTGGGTTTTTGGGGGTGGGTGGGAGGTGGTTTTTTGGGGTGGGGTGGGGTGATGGTGGGGGTCAGGGCGGTTTTTGGGGAGGGGTTTGGAAAAAAAAGGCGGTTAATGAGAGGGGGGGGGGTGGTGGGTTTTTTTTTGGGGAGGGGAAA
>JAFIRS010005472.1:0-56143 GCA_018342105.1 Gonioctena quinquepunctata
TAAAAAGTATATGTTTATAAAAAAAAATGAAATATATGATTTTTTGTTCATAAAATAATATTTTCTAAATGTTTTTACTCTGAATGAGTTCTTGGTGTTCTTCTCTGATAGGTGAAACCTTAAATTTCAATTTCGGGTATTCCTTGTGTGTCTGAATGGGAGTCATAAAATTTTTTGTACATAGTTGAAGTTTTTCTTTAAAAAAAATATCAGAATCAAATACATATATATATATATATATATATATATATATATATATATATATATATATGTTGTAAACATATATTGTAGACCCAACAAGAAATACCTCAAATTGAATTTCAATTGAAATTCAAGGTTTCACCTATCAGAAAAGAAAACCAAAAACTCATTCAGAGTAAAAACATTTAGAAAATCTTATTTTATGAAAAAAAACATACATTTCAATCTGAGAGTGGTCTTCCATCAAGAATTTGATAAACATATACTTTTTATTACATACTAAATGTCCAGAAGAGATTGAGATTTTTATAGTAGAAGCTGTGAATGATTATATATCTAGGTGAATCATTATTTGTCATATGCAATACATGTATCAAATAAGGTCAAGATCGATCAACCTCTTAATTAACCATATAAAAAAACAATTTCAATAATTATTGAACGCCAGGCAGAAATTCAGATATATTTTTCCAATATACCACGTTTATAAAAGGAATTGAAGAGTATAACATAATTTTTCCTTGTCCCATATAGATTTATAACCCTATACAGATTTCTAACCCCATACAGATTGTCCTGAAAATTTGTGATGGTGAATTTTCAATGATTATGAAAATAGTTGTGGAACGAAAAACGCATGCAATGGATTATTGATGCATGAATAGTTCACCTTAGTCACTAACAATTTTATTGCACTGCAACTGTTATGTGTAGGGGCAACGACCATACCACGTTGAATTCTACCGGTTCTCGTCTGATCACCGAAGTCAAGCAACGTCGGGCGCGATTAGTAGTTATAGATATTTTGAATGTCATAAAGTAATGCTACTTCTGTGTACTTCAAGGTACGGCAAGTAAAGTGCTTGCTGGTTAGTTTATTCAGGTCGCAGATTCATAAGGTCTTGAGAACATAAAAAAGTGAGGGTGCCAAGTAGTTTAACAAATTAAAAAAAGTACCCATATAACCTTGGCTAGCTTTAATCTGACGGGAAACCACTAAATAACATCAGTTTCAACGATGGAATTCTCAAATAATATATAATAATCACAATTTTAGTTAATATGGGATCCAACTTTTACTCTTGCAAGGATGTGAGAACGTTGAACGGTCCCAAAAAATATTAACATGTTCAGCACTCGCTGACACGTATAATTGTCAACAAAATATTGTGTATTACTTATACAGTACAAGTAACGATGTTCACAAATCTTCTGCAAGATAGGTACTTATCTTTGTCCTGATAGATTGCCAGTGTATGATAGACAACTCGGAAAAAAAACATCAAAAGTATATCTGTCCCCTATTGATGATGCTGATCAGTTTACAACACCGTCCAGGCATTCCCGAACTCGCTAGGCGATCAAATGGAAAACGCAAAACATCTGAAATTATTATCGAATGAAAATCTCGCGTCCCGGAATTGAGGGTTGAAATATCGTGGAATAACAGTACACTTATCTCCTTATAAAAAAAAAAGCTCAAAGTCGTAGCAACACAGGTATCACTTTGGTGCAGCTTAGGTATGTGCTGCCGTTGGAAATGTATTAAATTGACACGTTCTATTTTGGGTACTATTTTTGCAATCGACTACACAGCAATAGCGTTTTTCGTTTTAAATCTTACAACGATTTTAATTGTTTTTGAAAATTCACAGTCACAGAAATCTGTATAGGATTGGAAATCTGTATGGAGCTAGGAGAAATTATTTTATACTTTCCAGTCCGTTTCATAAATGTACAAGGTATTGAAAAAGGAAACATTCTCAATTGAATATTGAATAGAAGGATTTTTCTGAGAATTGAAAAATCCACGATAAAAATGAAGTTATATTTTGTGAATGTCTAACAGAAAACAACCAATTTCCTGGCTAAAGCCACGCAGGACATTGAACTACATCCGATAGATATTCTTAAGGGACCCTTACTTTATTCCGATAGAAAATCAAATAACTATCTGAACGAAAATGCAAATTTTCAATTTCAGATTTTTTCTTTCGAGTTAGGGTCCTTCCAGAATATCTATCAGATTTAGTTCAATGTCCAGCGTGGCTTTAGCCGGAAAAGTAGTTTTTTCTGTTAGACATTCACAAAAAATTATTTCAATTTTTATCGTGTGGATTTTTAAATTCACAGAAAAATATTTCTATTCAATATTTAATTGAGAATGTTTCCCTTTTCAACATGAATACTCCACAAGAGGTTATCTTGAACGATGAAAGATAGTGACTGAAGTTTATCTTTCAGTCGCAGATGATTTCACATCTGATTTTATGAACACCCTGTTCATATTCTCGAACAAATCAAGTGGTAGGTATATTAGAAAAAACTAAATAATTAGTTTCTGCTTTTTAGTCTGAAAGTTTAAACATCTTGATGAGATTATGACAGAGACATGTGGCAAATTTCAGGTTTATTTTACCAAGTTCAAAATCGATTGCTCCTCACTATTATTATCATTACATACAGACATAAAAGCAAGTTAATATTGCATTCTCATCCAGTTCTGAGCTATGTTTGAAGTTCAAGAATCTAGCTCATTGGGAAGTTAGTTTAAAACGGATTGCTCCCTACTATTATTATTATTACAACAATATTTGTACCGAATGGACAGACAACGAAAGGGAGTTAATATAATCATTGTAAAATAAATAAAATGAACCCATTAATCTGCTTGTTTTCAATTTGACGAGAATGTATGTGTCATACTATTTTATGAATTCTAACGATTTTAAGTAGGTCATTCATTAATTTATTTGTACATAATTAACTTTCATCAGGTCTCAATGATTTGAAGAAAAGTCTTTGTCATATATATTATTATGATTTTGGATGTTGTTATTATTATTGGAATTGTGATAATAATATTAGTTATTGTATCCAAAATATGTCCGGCTATGAAAGTACTAACTCTTTCTGTTTGTTTTTTACCTTCTCACTAATCAATTTTCATTTCTCTACTCAATTAAGTTGAATGAATAGTAAAATAATTGAAACAACACAAAAATCCGAATAAAACTCATCTGCCACACTCTCAAAATGTCGGAGTTGATTAGAAATGGCTAAAGTTACAAAGGTTCAAACATTCAGAAAAATAGAATTTCATAGCAGATTTTTATGCAAACTTTCCGCCACACATTCTATATCATTACAATATATATATATATATATATATATATATATATTATATATATATATATATATATATATGAGTTTGCAGTCAGGTGGAGAATTGATTAGAAATACTCTTTGGAATACGTCGAGCTATATAAAACTATTATTACCTTCCTCAGGACGACTACAATAGCATGATTTGAGAATAAAAACTTATATTATAAATGGTGAGATTCAATTTGAATTGGTATAAATTCAATTTAAATACATTCATGAACTAGATGACAATGATGTTTTTATATATATATTTATATATATATATATATATATATTTTTTTTCTTCAATTTGTCGGAATAAAGGTCTGACTCAGTCAATTCATATAATTTCTTTTAACGACATTTCGACGTGGTATTTTTCATCATCAGGTTAAAACACTAAAATTAAAAATATGGAGTTTGAGACATATTTAACTTAACACAATATTAAAATGTATGCACTAAAATAATTCTTTAAAAACATATGGTTCGAAATATAACACGTTCTTAAACACAATATGAAAATATCTGTAGTATATAGTATTCACTTACAAATTTTATTTGAATTTCTGCGTTTACATTGTACTAACGTTATTGTAGGTGTGTCGAAGTCGGGAATGGTTTGTTATGAATTATGAAGAGGGTAAAAATGCATGAAAGATAAGCAAACCATTCCCGATAACTTCGACTTCGAAATCACACACCTACAAAAACGTTCGTACAATGCGAACGCAGAAATTTAAATAAAATAATTTGTAAGGGAATACTCATATATATTACAGATATTTTCATTTTGTGTTGAATAACGTGTTATATTTCTAACCACATGTATTTGAAGAATTAATTTAGTGCATACATTTCAATATTGTATTAAGTTGAATATGTCTCAAACTCCATATTTTTTATTTTAGTGTTTTAACCTGATGATGACAAATACCATGTCGAAACTTCGTTAAAATAAATTATATAATTGACTAAATCAGACCTTTATTCCGAGAAATTGAAGAAAATATAAATGTGGTCAAGAAACTGAAGCAAAAAATAAAATTATATATATATATATATATATATATATATATATATATATATATATATATATATACATATATATATATATATATATAAATTATATATATAATGTTTAAAAAATTTTTTTTATTTAAATGGGGTTAAAAAAATTACACACAATATCCTAAAAAAGTGAACATTTGGGCCGGTATCATTAACAACAAAATTATTGGTCCTTATTTTTTTGAAGGCACAGTTAATGGTGAGGTTTATCTAGACTTTTTGATGAACTTTTTACAGCCTACATTAAAAAGACTTTTTCCTGATGTTAATGAACCAAATGCAATAGATAGATCGATTTGGTACCACCGTATTACAAAGGTATTGTTAGAGATTATTTGAACGAAGTTTTTCCCAATAGGTGGATTGGAAGACGTGGAACGATTGAATAGCCGCCTAGATCCCCCGATTTGACTTCTCTCGATTGCTTCTCATGGGGTCATTCAAAATCAGAAGTATATTTCAATCGACCAGACCTTATTGCAGATTCAAAAGTAAGGATAACGGAAGAAATTGACCCTTGAGGTCCTACAAAATGTTGTACGAGAATTCCAAGATTGGCTTGCTTATTGTTAAGAAGTGAATGGTGGTCATTTTGAACATTTAATTTAGTTGTGAAATAAATTTAAACATACTTCCTTGCGAGTACAGTTTATTCAGAAGGGGTGAGGAGGAGGGCTTGCTAAGGGAGGGGTAGTAGAGGTGTGGGATGGAAGGGAGGAGTGAGAATAATATTAAAATACATGAAATGAAACCAATTGAAATTACTGAATGCTAAGTACCGGTGTGAAGTAAGCGGCCATTTTCTAGCGGCCGTTTTTATCTGGCGGCCAAATGATCAGTGGCGTCGGGTGATAACTTACATTCGAAATTCCTTCGAATTTTCAACCAAATAGAATAGCTAAAGATTTGGAATGGCGATGGGAATTCAATCCAACAGAAAATGTTCGAATACAACAAATCATCAGTGTGTACCTGTAAGTAAGTTATATTGATAGAGAACAAGTAACTGAAAAACATTTTGAGAAAGAAAATTGAAATATTTTAAATATGAGGTTACTTACTCGTCAGGTGTACAAGAAGCCAAAAAGACCATAAAATATATCATGATCAATGAATGTTGCATGAGTTTACGTGACAAACATGTTGAAAAACATATCCTAGGCCAGGATGCAAATTGAGATTACATTTCGATATCTTCTATAAGCCATAGTTTAGGTGTGATAGCTGGACCCAAGTGATAAGATTGACAAGTGAACGATGAAGTAGATTGACATGGAACACGGAACCATGGAGATATCAGAATCATGGTTATGTATCACACCTAAACAATTGCTTATAAAAGGAATCGAAATGTAATCTCAATTTGCATCCTGGCCTAGGATATGTTTTTTGACATGTCTGTCACGTAAACCTATGCAACATGAGATATTTTATGGTCTTTTTGGCTTCTTGTGCATTTTTTCAGTAACTTGTTCTCTATCAATATTACTTGCTTACAGGTTCGCACTGATGATGACCTAAGTGTCGAAAGCGCCTCGCTAAGATTTTAATAAATTATTTCATGCACGAAATACAATTTTCTTCCATCGATTATATCGGGACGTGCACACAGTCATACTTTTCACTTATTTAATGATATACCAAGAAATGATTGATTTGCAGGTTGTCAAAGGGGTAGTTTACACTCGTGGATATTTAGAAAAAAAATAAAACCCACCTTAAAACATGTTTAGCCAAGTTCATTTTTGTTATACGTGCTACTGAAAGGCTATATAACTTGGCTAAACATTTTTGAGGGTAGGTTTCGATTTTTTCAAAAACAAATATAAACCACCCATTCGACGGCCTGCAAATCAATCATATCTTGGTATATCATCATATAGCCTTTCAGTAACACGTATACCAAATATTGATAATTTTGATGGTGGGTTCAGATGTTTTTCGAATTACTAGTATAAACAAATCAATCATCTCTTGGTATATCATCATATAGCCTTCCAGTAATACGTATACCAAAAATGAACTTAGCTTAAAAAATTTAAGCTGGCTTTTTGTTTTTTTTTTTCGACAAGTATAAACTACCTCTTTGCCGGCCTGCAAATAATCATCTCTAGGTATATCATTATATAGTATTTCAGTAGTACGTATACCAAATATCGACTTGTTTTACATTTTGAGGGTGCATTTTGAATTTTTATCTAAAAGCATAACAATTATATCTTAGTATATCATTCTTAAGTTTTCAATTTTTTCCGTTCGACAATTTTTTGTTAAATTGAATTCCCATTTCAATTCCAAGTCTTCAGCCATTCGAATTGGTTGAAAATTTTGAATCACACGACGTCACTTATCATTTGGCCGCCAGATAAAAACGGCTGCTAGAAAATGGCTGCTTACTTCACCGGTCTGCTTAATAGGGCTTTTTGAATGAATGAATGTTGAGTATAATCTAGATTTGTGATTCAGATTATTTAATGACTCTGTTATTGAACTACAATGGAACTGGAAGTACAATTCCTCAAGTATTTCTTATTAACTTGGAGATTTCACTGAAATATGATATATAGTTCCTTTTTTCAAAATAATCATTTTAAGTCATTAACTTTTCCTAGATTTCCAATATTCATTATTCAAATGGATAGGGGATCAATCATGTTTTGGATACAATCCGCCAAAGGAAACTGTCGTGGTGTCCGATGAAATATTCAATGTCAATTCCAAAGAAATAACTACACAAAATTGAAAAATTATGTTTATTCAATCCCTTTAAAAAAAATTGTTTCAGCAAAAAGTTGTTATTAATATTGGAATACTATAAATTTTTACATGCTTTCTGAAAAACTCCAAAAAATATCATATAAAAATATAGCTAATATATAATAATGAAATATCATATTTTAATGCATTGGAAATGAAATGGAAGCCCTTTCTGTTGAATTGCAAGAGGTTCGGGCTATCTACAGATGTTCCCAACAATTTCAATAAGTTCTCGTTTAATATGGTCTCAGGTAAAATAAATTCAAAATGAATTCAAATAACCTTGATGCATTACCCTTTCATTATTTCTATTGAATTCTGATACAAATCACAATGAAATATTCATTTCAGTTGTATTATATATGTAATATATTGAGATTATGTATGTTTCTTGGGTTCAATAAGAATTCATTATTATTTTATACCCGATCATTATATTGAGTTTTCCCAAAAATATATGTCTAAAGGATCTAAAAAACTCTCCTATGAAACTCTAATAAATTATCAGTTTATGTGTGAAAAATATGACAATATGGTTGTTTATGTGTTGAAAAATATAATTTCAAACCATTCATTCGTGTTTCACTTTACTGCATTCTCTCACTTTCCTATTCAACTATGGTGAACATTTCTAAGAAGTGATGCTGCACGTGTATTCTAAGCAGTTCAATTATAATGCATCATAAAAAGCTGTGCATATATTGGTCAGAAATAAATTTTTCCGTAAAAACAATTAATTCAAAATGTAATTCTTTCCCATCTCTGTCCCGCTTTAGCATAGCCTGCGAAGGTTCTAAGCAAAAACATTCATTCTGACTGAATAATAGCACATCAACATTTTGAAAAGGGTCTTTGTGGGATACTTCACATGACATGAAGTATTGCATAGAAAAATCGAATTTAAACTGTTTTCTTCACATAAAGGATTCAGGTGAAAAACAACTACTTTCCTGGCAAATACCACGCAGAACGTTGAATGATATTCACCTGAAAATCCATGCATACTTCCATATAATATCAATGGACATTGAATGCAAATGTTTCTTTCTGATAAGCTCGATTATGTTTAATTTTTTCACCTGAGATCTACCTTTCTCTGGTTCAATTTTATATTGAATCCTTTATGTGAAGAAAACCGTTTAAATTCGATTTTTCTATTCATTCCACTTCACATGGCACTTATCTCTCACTATATGCTAGACGGGCTTGCCACTCCTACTGAGAAGGAATCTTTTATTTAGAAACCTATCGAGGTGGGAGATTTTCGGAGTGTTTTTTTCTGTCACTAGGTACCGCCAGTTAAAGTTTATCTTTTCCGGCGTACCTATAGGTGTTACAAGATCGATGATGGTTTGTTTACGTTGTGTCTCACTTCAGCCAGATATCTTTTGACCTTTGGCTGGTTGACTACTCCGTACTGATGAGGGCCAAGAAGCCTGAAACCGGTATGCGGATTGTTAGGTGAACACGACATAAATTAAACATAATCGAGCTTATCAGAAAGAAACATTTGCATTCAATGTCCATTGATATTATATGGAAGTATGCATGGATTTTCAGGTGAATATCATTCAACGTTCTGCGTGGTATTTGCCAGGAAAGTAGTTGTTTTTCACCTGAGATCTACCTTTCTCTGGTTCAATTTTATATTGAATCCTTTATGTGAAGAAAACCGTTTAAATTCGATTTTTCTATTCATTCCACTTCACATGGCACTTATCTCTCATGAAGTATTGCCTTGAGTGTTCATGAATTTGGTTTGGTTGGCTCATGCTAGCCTTTTCTGAAACTGGTTCTGTAATCCAATGGTTGTCTTGGAGTGACTCCGCACTGGAAATATTGATAATTAAACACTATTTGAATGGGTTCAATAAAATAGAACTAGTGTGTGTCGTTTGGAAATCAAAAGAAAAATGGTTTGAAAAAATCATCAATAAATCTTCTTGGTGAAAAATATGTTGTCTAGACCCATTTTTAATTTGATGTTTCATTATCATTTTTAGTTTGCAAATGAAATGGAATGCCCCAAAATTAAAACTTTTTATTTTTGAATATAAAAGCGGTGCTATGAAAAGCTTGTTTATAATGAAAGAAGAAACCAAACATTCTTCAAACTCTTGTGTTCAGAGGATATCAATTGTTTATTTTTATTTTTTTCATAAATACAATTCGCTCCCCTTTTGCATATTTGTTTTGTTTTATTCTTGTATCATGTTGCTCGCTAGATTTTCCAACTTACGAATGGTCACTCAAATTCAACTCTCCCAAACAACTATGGAATATCATGCAAATTCTCTGAGAAAGGGCTATGAATGCTAATTATTATTTTCCACTCTGAAAATCATGGTGACACGCAGTCGTGGATAGTCATAAAGTAAATTTTCCTCTCTACAATCAATGAATCTTAGTTATTTATTATCTCTCTTGGAAGCGTATTGTGATATTTTGTTTATTGATTGAGGAATGTTTATGTATTGTACATGAAATATTGATCTATTCAGCAACTGCATATGATTAATATTTTTTGGTTTAATACAGTGAACAAAACAGCAACTGTGAGAATTTTTGTTTTGAACTTCAATGAGTGCATATATTTCACAACAACGAATAACTCAACTGTTAGTTTTGAATATCATTTATGTTTTCAGACTTGAGTTTGGGGGTGGATAAAGAAATATATATACTTACATGAGTTGGTAGCGCTCCTTTTAATAGTCTCTCAGAGCAACTAGGAAAAACGAAGCGAGCACAACATCCATTAAAACCCATCTGCTTGCCAACAGCTTCAATCCATCTCCCAAGCTCCTGATTTCATAAACTTTTAAAATGTGTTATTTTAGCAATTTCACTCACCTACATTGGTGCGGCGAAAAATCGACAGCCTGTGACTGACCACACAACATACAAACACGATTCATTCCAATGAGTACAAAACATTGGTGATTATAACTGAGTGAATCATCAAATAGTTTTGCAGAAATAACAATGTACAAATCATAACCTCAATAGGATTGCAAAGCATTCAAATTTTCCAATTGGTTGGAAGTTTCATAAGTGACATGTCCGTATTCCGCATCAGAGTGCCTAAGGTTGGCGAATGCATTTTGTAAAGGGAGGACAGATCCAATGCGTTAAACCATGTCAATTTAACACCATCTATTGTGAAAAATGAAATAGAATGCGAAAGTCTCAACTAAAATGTCCAAACAAAATCGAATCAGTTTCTAGGCATCTTATTCGAGTCATATGATTTGAAATGCTGAGTTTGTCATCAATTTGTAACATCATAGTTATACAGTTAAAGTATCAAGATGAATCAATATCCCAAAGATGTATAAAATTTTGATTTACGAAACTAGTAAATGATATGTGCTTGATGAGAAAGAACATTGTAGTGGGTTGAATTGAAAATGGACTACAAAGGTTACTACTAGGTTCAATATCTCTATCGAAAACCATCCTGACTGTATCCATGACCGGCATCGACAATCTGGCTGAAGGAATCCAGAATAGATCACGAAACTGAGTAGTTATCAAGAATAGTTAAAAACGTATCCATTGTTGAAAAGGAAAACTAACCAAAAAATCATTCTCAAAAAATGGTCACAAACATTCAAATAAATGTCTAGATTTTATCCTTTCAGACATAGGTATATGGCACCATGAAAACTACAACGCCTGGTAAGAAATTATATTATCTCAGTTTGATTGATGATGATATAACAAAAGTGAAGTTGTAGAAAAGTTAGATTATGACAAAGCTTGTGTGGAAAATGAATTTGGAGTGATGCCCAAAGCTTTCAGACTCGACGAAAGTGGCATCCTCGCCTTTAAAATGGTTGAATATATTTCGATGATGAATGGTATAGCATCTCAAATGCCTGCACGCTATTCTACCGAACAGGATGGTATTGCAGCGCGTAAAAATCTGATATCATTTGAGTCGACAAGGTGCATGATAATTCACATCAAAATTCCTAACATACATCGGGGTGAAGCTACAAACACATCAAATCATCTACAAAATGAAATTGCAAGTGAAGCTAGCGATAGCACGCCCGATGAGATTTGGGAAGATGAGGATCCCAAATTGGATCACTTGAAAATCTACAGACTTACTGCTTATATTTTCGTTAGAAAGGGGAGAGAAGCAAATTAGATCAACCAGCCAAAACGGAATTTCAGTAGGATACTCAGAAAATCATGAATGTTATGAAGCTTTGAATATAAACCAATAAAATAACAGCAGGGTCGTGAAATTCATTAAAAATCAACATTCTACGAGCTACAGAATGGAAAACAGTCCTTTATTAGATGAATTATAAATACTGAGAAAACCGTCAAAAGAATAAACTACAGAAAAACTTTCTTATTCGCACATTGTGTAAAATATAAAGTGAGTTGCGAACGCATGGAGAAGATAGTATTACCTCCTGTATTGAAACAAAGATTTTTAGGATTCTGTAGACATTTGCTGATGTCAACAAATTCAGTGTCATGCATTACGAGGTGAAAACCGCTTTCTTGAATAGAACATTCGAAACATGGATCATGTCGTGCCCACTCTTGGTCATCGTCAAGTTGTTGCAGCAATGTCCGAGTAATACGGGGCATTGGATTGTCCCCAAGAAATTCAACTTGAAAAAGTAATTCGAGCGGTAAATTAACTCTCACCCTTCATTTGTATTTTCATTGGTAGGTTTGTTCAATTTTCAATACTTTCACTAACCCTCAACTACACCAAAAAGTAAATGCATTGATATTTCACTTATATTTTGATTAATAAAGAACATGATCCACAAAAAACATGTGATGTGCCAATAGAAATGTGAATTATTTGTGTGAACATCGCTCGCCTCAAAACTATAATGTTTCAATGAACCAAGTTGATTGACATATATAAGCAATACAATATCCTACTTGATTCACAAGATGAGGCCACAGTGAAGTATGTCTGTCATCAAGAATTTCTGCACTCTAAAACCTCTATTGTTTGTCTTGGTTATTTCACATTCTGTATTGCGATAGCTCTTCATGACTTTCTCAAATTACCCTCATTATGTTGACCGATTAGAATTCGATAATTGTTTACTGCATACTTTTAACTATTCTTATTCAACTCGACTTCGACTGAACTTCAACACCAAATTGTACATATTGTAATGCTGGATTAAAACGTTTGGGAGATTCCACACTACTGAGTTATATTGTTTCGTACAAACTGATTGTAACACTGAATTATACTCGGATTAGGACCTAGATTGATCATGTTGTTTTTTTTCAACTCTTTTTTACTTGGGAACATCTGTTCATCGCTAACTGATTATATTTTATCTTGTCGACTTATGAATCACTTAGTGATAATAGAAGTATTGTCAAGATAGTTATCAATTTATTTTTTATAACTGCCTGAAAGCAATATTTTCCCAAGTTTATGGAGTATGAAAGTCCGATAGGTCATTATATTTTATTTTATCATGATATTCATTCAATATGTATCAAAGTCGCCCTTTGACTTCCTCCATCGTCTTTAGTGTGGCGAAACGTTCGACCCCAGTAATCCTGATTCTTTGATGTCTCACATGTGTTGGTTATTCTGATATATGTTCATTTTATAAATCGGTTTGATTTATAAATTTATCTTACTTTCAGATTGCTTGGAGACAGACTAATTCGAATTCTTTCCTATTACTAAAACAATATCGTATGGTATCAGGGCCGGTATCAAATAAATATAGACACAGCCTGCATAAATCTGGAAATTGTATCCATGATGGTGTATGTTGATGATTCCATCGTCTATCACAAAAAATACGTGATAAAGAAACTTGGAGATGATTTTCCATTAGGTTGAGTTTTATCCTTGCCGGAAGGTATGAGTAGTCTGAGAGGTTCGAGAAAGACCACAAGCCGTCCTGATGATTGAGAAACCATGAAACAGCTGTAGGCGGATGTTGGGCTCCTTTGGAATTGAAACAAAGCTCTCTTTCTTTCGTTATTTGTTTGTTGTAGGTTGAGTTTCACTCTGCAAATTATAGATGTCGCATCTATAATTTGTTCATTTCATATATATATATATATATATATATATATATATATATATATATATCTCAAGACCGTATAAATCAGTATCAAAATAGTTATATACCTTTCGCTAATATTAACAAAGTTTACAAAAAACAAAACCTTTTCAAATATTTGTATGATTATATACTTCGAAATTAATTCAGCCAATCAAATGCCAATCCTACCAATGACATTCCAAATATCAGCGGATATACGACCATATCAAAATAATTCAGTCACTGTCAAATGATGTCCAAGTCACTGTCAAATTGAAAAATGATGTCCTACCGTTCCGGAAACACTTCCTCAGAAGAAATTCGAAACTTAGAGGAAGTAACATAGTTTTTTTCAGTGAATGTTTTAGTAGTAGTATATAATCTTGTCATATATCACTTGTGATAGATATTTTTCCCCCAATATTTTTGCAAAAATACCACTCGACCAAATTTATTTTAAAAATTTGTTCTCGAGAATTTCTACAACAATATTGACATAGAAGTGTCAAAGTATACTCACCAAAATATCCATCACTTGTAATATAACTACTGAAAAATGTCAAAGGAAGAAGATATCTTTATACCATAAATAATTTAAGGTGAAGCCATAGTTTTGGAATATTTTCATCAAAATCATCAAAAGAGTCGTGAGCAGATGTTTTGAAATATTTGAAAGGATAGGGCCAATATTTCATTGATAGACATTCTATTAGCTAATCAAACTCATGTGATGGCTCATAGGTCAATGAATTCAAGCATGCTTTAATTTTCGAATATATGAAAGATGGAACACATATCGTTATCATTTTATATTTGATCAAACCAAAAATTGAAAATTGAAAAGTGTGTAGAGATTTTGAAATGAAAAATCAATATTGATCTAGGCATAGTTTTGTTCCATATATGGAGAGATTTATATATGATATTGAAAATATCTTCACTAATTGAACGATTTCAGGTATTCTGGAAAAATCCAAGCCCAAACGCTTTTCGCGGCTGGATAAGCTATATATTTGAATACATGCTTTTTCATTCAAGTGAAAAAACTTCAAGAAATCAATTCATTTATCAATTACATTATTTTCTGAAATTTTTCTCGGGTTGTGCGGAAAGTTCTATAATCGTTACATTTTCCCGTGAAAATATTGATGAATTTCAGGATGTCTAGGGAACTGAAATGTTCGGCGCTTTTGTGTAGTGAATAAAAAAATGTTAATGGAGCCTCATCATCATTCCTTCATTCATCATTACCACGGAGTACCAGAATACATGTGGTTGTGATATCGGATCCAGTCGTACTGTTATAAAAAAATTGCGTTTGCTCTGTTACTCTCCAGGCGGTTATTTTCAGTACCTATTTCGAACCATTAACCTCAACTTCTTCGGAAGTGAATGAATATGATTCTGTCTGAAATCATCACAATGATTTACTGAGCACATCATTTACATTATTTGCTTTCTCTCAGGTCAAGAAGATTGTTATTGGCTTGTTAACTCTGGTTATGGATGCAGGTAACCCAACTTTTAAAAATGATGGAAAATTGGATGTACTCTTATATAATATCTGATGTTCAAATGCTTTCAAGGATTCTAATCTGGTCTCAGAAATGTATTGTTACAAATTTGGGTCCATCTGTATTGATAAATACTCGAATAATTATTGTTCGTTAATTAGACTCCAGAAACACAACACAATATTGCACTCTTTATTTTGATTCTGAAATTGGCTATGAAATCACACGATTCAACTCGACCCTACTACTGATAATCTGTTTATGTACTCAATAAAACTTCTATCTATCTATACTCTCAAAACCAAGACTAGGATAATAACCTCAAAATACAAATATAACCAAATCAACGTAAATAACATAAATATATCGATATATAACGAAAACATTGAAATAGTGCAAAAAATAAAATATCTCGGCTTCGAAGTTGATAATTCTCTCAATTTTAAAAATCTTTTCAACTACATTCATAGCAAAATAACCAAAAAACTATTTTTCCTTTCACGAATACGGCAACAACTATCGTTTTTAACATATTTAACAGTCTATAGAACCATAATTCAACCTCACTTCGAATATTGCCCAAGTTTACTGTCATTACTAGATTCCAACAGTCTCGCAGCTTTACAAAAACTGCAGAATAGAGCAATTCGAATCATTCTCAAATGCAAAAAATTCACACCCATTGGAATGATGCTAGATATTATGAACTGGATTCTATTAAAAACACGACTATATTATCGTTCAATGATTTTTGTTTATAAAATGTTGAAAGGGCAATTACCCATTTATTTTGATCAATTCATCAAATTAAATAACCAAGTTCACAATCATCAGACGCGAGGAAGTTTAAACTTTCATGTGAACAGAAACAATTTCAAAAAAAAAACATGAATTCTTTATGTCACAAAGGGTTGATCCAATATAACAATCTTGCCACTCATGTCAAGGAAAGTGAAACGCTGCGTTCGTTTAAATCAAATCTTCTGTGGTACATATGAAAAGTAACCCTCAACCTTTATTAGTATCTTCCCTACTGTTCTAAAATATTGTTTTAATAACGGCAGATGTTGTTCATTAATATTAATTTTATTTCTTTCCTTTAATTCAACTTTATTAAATGATCATGTGATGATCATTAGAATTTTGTATATTAGGATATTTAAATAAAGATTAGTATTATTATATTTAGTGGAGATATATGCAAATCCGTGCACAAAATGACGGTAATGGGTACACAGACCCAGGAAGCTTCTTGCCTCGTGCTTATCTTTTGTTGTCGGCCAGTCTCGCATAACCTCTATTTTAGATTCGCTTGTTTAAATTCCCTCCACCGATACTGTGTGGTATAAGAAATCCACATATTTCTGGAATAGGGATCATTTCTGAAGATTCAGTCTGAGGTTTGCACTCCTGAAACATCCGAAAATTTCACGCAGGTTGGCCACTTATTCGGAATTTCTTCCCATAACCATGACATCATCCAGATACACATGGCAAGTTTTTCAGAATTTCTTAGGAAAAAGGTTGATTTTGCGCCAAAACCGGCCTAGCTCCTTTACTATTTTTATTGTTGATTTGATATCATTTTTTACATATGATTCCTTCTTTCGAGTTATTTTTTTATTGATGAACTTCACTATTGCCCTTATTTTGTCTTCAATGTTAACATGGAAGTAAACACTACTCCAAATTATAGAAAACTATTTTTATGTTTGAGAAAGTCATATGCTTAGTATTAATGTCAATAAGAAAAATAAATTCCTTGTCATATCCAAAGAAATTCCGTTAAAATACTCGAATTCTAGTATAAATACATGTATTTTGATGATTCACCACCCAGGCTTCGCCTAGATTTATTTTCAATATTTACATGATTTTTTTAGGTTGAATGATATTTATACCGTCAACATTCAGATTTATACCGTCAAAATGAGCATAATGCAATCCAATTTGAGAAGTTTTTGTAAAAAATATAAAAAATATTTCTGGGAAAAATCTCCAATTTGATTTTGTTTGTCATTTCGAAATAGTGACTGGCAAAATAAAATATTCAGTGTTAATATGTTTTTTTGAAGTATTCGGTCCTCAAACACGTAAAAAATATTCTAAGTATAAATTCCAAACCGGCACGAATTCAGGAAACATAAAATAGAATTAATTTTTTCAGTTAGGAGAATTTGGTGAATGTATAGGAACCGGGATCTATATCTAGAGAATAACGGTTTTACTTGTGTCCTATTATAGCAATTATTGGAAACTTATTTCCCTGAAACTGATTATATTTAGAATCACATTGAACATATTTTGAGTTATAAAAAACAAGAAGTCATTATAATATGTCTTCAGAATTTCATCACTGTAGAAATAGTGTTTCGTAGCGAAAATCATTTCAATCTGTAACCACCATGTTCTTTGAATTTGTCACAGGCTGCAACAATAATTGTGAACACCAGATTTAAAATACTCGTACTTCGAGAGGGCTCATCCTATTTTATAAGATTTTTTGTTTGATGATTTAAAAGTGTTTAGAAAAAAAAAGCGTGGTGAAAGTTTGAGTTGAATATCCAGTATATAACTGTTCAGATAATGTTTCACTTCCTTGGAGTGGAGTTTAGAGTGTATTTCCAAAAGCTTCAATGACGTTTTTCTGAAGTTCAGTCCTCAAGGCATTTGAGAATGATCGGTAGTATTTAGGGGTTTGTTTTTTCACTTCCTGAGGACGAAAGAAAAATTCAACCGGTACTTCATTATTTTTAGGGGCATAGGGAATATCACATTTTATCTCTAATTCAAACCTCAAAATAATTTGCTTTTCATCCAGACTTATAAGGCTTCCGATTCAGGAGATAAACCCGAGACAGTGTTTCCGTACATCCTGAGGACTGATAAAAAAAACATCCATGATTCCAAAAATTGAAAATAATATTGTTGTTTCAATGTGGAAAAACGACGGTTTTCAAGATCATTGAACTCTCTCATTTTGCGCCTATACCTTGGAGATAATATCAGATTTCAGTTCTACGGAACTCAAGAACTCACCTCTATATATATATATATATATATATATATATATATATATATATATATATATATATATATATATATATATATATATATATATATATATATAGATCTAAAATAATGTTTTCAATCAGATTTTTCATCGTTTATATATATTTATTGTTATGATGTGAAGTATATGATGAATATAAAAGAATAAAAATTGGATATAATGATATTTATACATTACATGATTACCTTGCTATGATTGTTTTCACAATGTTTCTGTGTACTTTGCATTTCTGAAACGTTTGGCTATCTTATAGTCAACGCAGATGATCCAAGTGCTTAGTAGTGGAGGTTTTCTATTATCATCAGAATGTTTTCAACAATCCATTCAACTTGCACAACCTATAAAAGTATGAAAATCAAAATCCACAAATGAAACTTAGAATTCAAATATATAAAAATAATCCAGAAGCAACATCACCCTGTATGCTAATTTTGAATCACAAGGAACATGATAGGGGCATGTCAAACTATTTTCCATTGGAAATAATCAAAATAACAGATTTGAGAACAGAAAACGGGTTAAAATGAATTTGGAACAGTTCTTTATAGATAATGTTAGGTGTAAATATAGAAATTGTAAATAAAATTGTATCGTAGATTGGAATTAGAAAATGTGTTTCAAGAAAGTGTGCAAGAAGTGAAATTCAGATCGGAAAAACAAAAAGTGATGGTTGCCTGGGGAAAAAAAATAAGGAGTCAAAAAATTACTTTAGAGAGAAGCGGTAACAAACATTTTTCATCATCGAAAATCAACGCAAATAAGCAGACAACAAATGTTACAACAATTTCAACCTTAAATCCACATTAAGAAAACTGCCTGGCAAATATTCGACCAAATCAGATCGTATTTCCAATAGATGACATAACCATCAACAAGGGGGCCAACATAAGCTAACTCCACTCCCAGTAGCCATTGAACACCTACTCCAGGATTTTCGTGAGTGCACAAACTGAATTTACATAAAGACTTTTCAACAAAAAATGAAACTGACGAAAAACGGAACTGAAAAGCAAAAAATAAAATAAACCTTCTTAGTCTTAATAACTAAGCTCCTAAACTAATGTAAGTCCCTAATTTTGAGTCGGCGCCAAACAAACAAGCAAATGAGTTAGGTGCATAAAATGATGTCATCGAGACGCGCGGTGACATTTTGATAATTTTTTTGAAGTAATTCAATGATCTTCGTTGATTGTTTGTTTGACGCCGACTCAAAATTAGTCACTTACATTAGTTTAGGAGCTTAGTTATTAGGACTAAGGAGGTTTATTTTATTTTTTGCTTTTCAGTTCCGTTTTTCGTCGGTTTAATTTTTTGTTAAAAAGTTTTAATCTTTAAATTTTTTGTGGTTGAAATCTACTAGTTACTACCCATTAAGTTTTTGATTACTTCCAAAATACTTACTTACCCACCTTACTTCAACTATTAACAGTTAAATAATATGATTATCTACTTTAAATTTATTGTTATATAATAGAAATGATTTTCGGTTGTTCTGGTTAGTTTATTTCATCATTTTGTATATAATTCCATCCTTTCATATAATGTAATTATTGTGTCAAGAACATATGTGTGCCAATGTTCACCAGTGGAAAATCAATTCAAATATGATCAATTATGAGGTATACACTATGTAATAAAAAAATAATCATCCAAATCGGACAACCCTCTACAAAGCTATGCCTGATAGGAATTCCAAAATTCAGAGGGTGGACGATCAATATCCTTTATTTTTCTACCCTTAGGGAAATGTATTTTTTTTTCAAATTCAAATGTGACCAATTTTGATGTACACTCTATCCAATGAAAAAATAATCATCGAAATCGAACTACTCTGTAAAAAGTTATGCGTGGTCATACATACAAAAAATATACGCGTCGACTAGAGAACCTCCTCCTTTTTGATTTCGTCGGATAAAAAGGTATTTCATCAACAAAAACTAAACACAGTTAAACGTTCCGCACCAGACACATTTTATGTTTTTTTTAATAACACCGATTCACAGTGGTGAACTTTTTTCCGTGCTCATGATCATAATATAAATATAACCTCTAAATATTTACTTTCAATATTCGCTGATTGCGCATGAGCAAGCATTTGATGTTTTGAATTTTAATTGTTTCAATTATATTCATCATAAAGTAGATATCGCAGAAATAGGTATTTAGAATGTTTGAAAATGTATTTTGAATAAAAAAAATCATTTAACCATCTTCTGAACTCGTAATTCATCATTTGATCATATTACAAGCTATATTTCCATGAAACAGTAAATTGACTTCAAGTAAAACAACTAGATGGCGCAACTGCAATCCTCCTGAGATTTTGAGACGATCTGCTCCACATAGGTGTACCGACTGAGCTGGGGAAAGGTAATAAAAGAAGGGTAAATGGTATATTGAAAGAGGGTAAGAATGTCATAGCCGGAGTTTATTGTTGTGATGAGTATTTGAAGAGCACATAAAAAAATATTTAATAATAATTATACATAAAACAAAATAATATAAATCCTCTTTATAATAACAATAAATAAATATATATATATATATATATTCTTTATTTTCTCGGAATAAGGGCCTTAGTCAGTCTATATATTTTTTATTTCATTCGACATTCAACATCGTTCATTCAATCATGAAACATGAAATGAAATGAAAGAATAATAGTTGAATTATATTTTACCTGAAGATGACATAAACAATGTCGAAACGTCGAATGAAATGAAAAATATATAAACTGACTAAGGCCCTCATTCCGATAAAATAAAGAATATAAACATACGTGGTCAAGAAATTCAGAATATATATATATATATATATATATATATATATATATATATATATATATATATATATATATATATATATATATATATATATATATATATATATATATATATATATATATATATATATATATATATATATATATATATATCATTACACAACAGTCGTGCAATTGGCTTCCCCTGAAATAAAATTTATAGGAAAAACAATCACCAGAAAGTTTTTCGACTAAAATAGGTACATATCTCTTATAACAAACGAAAACAGGCAAGATATTTATACTCGCGACGACGTAGACGAAACTACCAATATATTCATTGCAAAACTCAAAGAGCATATTCAGTCCAGCACAAAATCAGTCGAGCTCAAGTCATGTCATGAAAAAAACAACCTTGGATAACTAATGGATTGGTAAAATCAATAACGACAAAAAATAAGCTCCACACTTCCATGAAAAAAAAAATCGTACAGACTAGATAAAAAAATATACAAAAAATTCAGAAATAAATTAATGATCTTATCAAATCCGCCAAACTGAATTACTACCAACATCAAATTACCAAACATAAAAATAATACAACGGGACTATGGCAATGCGAAAGTGTAATAACAAAAACTGAAAAGGAAAATAAAACATAACTGAAATCAGAGGAGCAAAAGGAAATATTATTTGCCAAGAAGTAGAGATTGCCGAAAAATTCAATGAATACTTTTCTGAGATTGGGAAAAATTAAGATGAAAAATCAATAATACCAATGTGGAAGAACTAAGAATTTCCAGCAAATTGGAAAATTCATTTTATCTAACCGAAACCAACGAAAATGAAGTGATGAAAATTCTCAAGTCATTGGAAGATAGAAAAGCTCCCGGTCTTGACGGTATAACTAAAAGTATTCTAATGAACGTATCACACATCATTATAACACCACTCACTTAACTTATCAATAAGTGCTTTGAAAGGGGACATTTCCCGGGAGCCCTGAAGTCAGCAGTAGTTAAGCCACTATATAAAAATAGTGACGAACTCGACATGGGAAACTATCGACCCATTTCAATTCTGTCAACTCTACCAAAAATAATAGAAAAACTTATAAAGAAACGCATGATAGGATTTTTGGAGAAGTATAAATTATTATCAACCAAACAGTTTGGTTTCACGGAAAAAAAATCTACTGAAGATGCAATAGCATACCAAACATCGAAAATATCTAAAAATGTTGATGCGAAGACACCAACACTCGGTGTATTTGTCGACCTCAAAAAAGCATTCGACACAGTCAGTCACACTCAGTTATTAGGTGTGTTACAGAGTGTTGGCTTCCGAGGAACTGCATACCAACAATTCAAAAGTTATTTGGAAGGCAGACATCAATATGTTAAAATTGGTGATAAAATTAGCTCTGCTGCAAATGTTACCTATGGGGTTCTGCAGGGATCAGTTCCCGGACCAATTCCAATTCAAAAATGTATTGTCATTATTCAAGCTACAATTCATCTATCCTAATATATACAACTAAAATTAATATGCACAGTATATGTTTCTACCAGTATTTTCGATATTGGGTGTACCCATCCTGCTTGTCACTTGTGTAGGGTCGAAGGGGAACGCGTTTGCGATGTTAGCAGTTTTTAAGGTATATGCCAGGAAAAGTGATTCTGAGAATTTACTTAGATACTCGTCTCCTGCACTGCTTATACGAATGTTTAATGTTTGTTTCCAAAAAGTAACGATAATTGAATTTTTACAGTGCTGTGTAGTGAAGAATTATTATTATAGTTAACGGAATATTGAATAAAAACAGTTTTCAGAGAATTAGT
This sequence comes from Gonioctena quinquepunctata, assembly GCA_018342105.1. Taxonomy (NCBI): domain Eukaryota; kingdom Metazoa; phylum Arthropoda; class Insecta; order Coleoptera; family Chrysomelidae; genus Gonioctena; species Gonioctena quinquepunctata. The sequence continues at coordinate 22,428 of JAFIRS010005472.1, forward strand.
TCATTTCGGAATTTTTCCGATCCAAATAATTAAAAAAGCAAAAGCAAAATGGCATTTCGCGCCGACGGCCGGGCTCCAACCAAGTTCGGCCCAGCCGACAAGTAAAGTCAGAAACCGTCACAAGACGGAAGTGACACATACTCTTCCGAGGCTATTCGCCTAAGAACACTATGATATGCATGCTAGCGCTATACAAGACATCTTGTTCGCGGTTGGGTGTTTTCTCCAATGTGATAGATAATTATTATTGTTGGGGTTATTTATTGATGGTACGCTAATCTTATTCATGGATAAGTCGTGTTTTATGGCTTTAATTGCAATCACTGAGGAGCCGGCACCAGGTGGAATTCCCTGGCGCTAACATTCCTACCTGTGCTCCTGATACTTTCAAAACCCAATTCGCTTATCGGAGGGCAGATTTTGTGATGTGAAATGTTGTTTTATTTTAGTTTTCAAAATAGATTTCGCACTTTTGGTAGATCAATCCATGCCTTCTCGGCTGATTGCTCTCTCAAATTTGTGATTTGATATGATATTTATAAAACTTATATGATTTTTTTTGAATATTATATATATATATATATATATATATATATATATATATAAATATATATATATATATATATATATATAATATGATTTACTGAATATTAATAGTGAAGGTGAGATCTTGATTTTGCTGACGACACAGCTATCCTATAACGCGAGTAGTTGGGATATCCTTAAAATAAAATGTGACAGAGATTTCATTAAACTAATTAACTGGCCTGGCCCAATAATCGATTACTGACAGGAAATTTCAATAAAATCATTTTTTCACCCTTCACTTCCTATTCCAGACATCTACCAGGATACGAAAGTCTCACTTTTTCTATTGGCAACAAGTCGGCAACAATTTATACAAAACCTCATTGCAAATACCTAGGTGAATATTTAGACAGACATCTGAAATGGGACACAAAATAAGCCATGTAGGAAGAAACTTGGTTTACACTATATAAATTCAAATACCTGTCTCAAATAATTACCTTTGAACAAATGAAAATTAATACTTTGCCCTTGCTGATATGGACATGGGGAGCTGCCACAAATAATCACATTGCACACCTTCAAACAATCCAGAAATGGAGGATAATAAAAGTGGTAATGAAAAAACCTTTTCTCTACCCAACCAACGAACTATTCCAAGAGTCAAATATTTTTGATACACGACAATTATACTTCTTAACCACAGTCAATGGATTTTCCCACACTTTTCACATTCATAACCAAAGAATGTTCACCACAATTGTTCTCGGCTTTTAGTAAATTTACCAGTAATGTTTTTGTTACAAATATTATTTCATATAAATCTAATTGTTGCTCCATGTTTTTACATGTTTTAATGCTGTCTTTTACATCTTTTTGTATTTCACCGAAAAACGACCATTCTCACTAACATTCTCCCTGATGATGATAATATTCATTGTCGAAATATTGGAAATATAATGTTATAAGAGTACATTTGCGTTTGCTGCTGTACCAAAGAATTTCTCAGACTTTTTCCTAACTAGTCAGCAAAGACTACCTCTCCTCTTTCTTTATATGTATATATATATATATATATACATATATATATATATATATATATGTCGACGACGATGGTAGTGAATACTCAATAAAGGTAGCGAAAAATGGAGTCCTCTCAAATTATTACTGAAAAACATTGCTGAGGATCGGGATTACATCAGAAATATTCGTTTCTCAGATCAGTGAACTTAATTTTGAGTGGTTAAACATAGTTGCCCAAAAACTTATTACGTGGACAGAAATGTCAGTACACCATATAATTTTTTGCAAAGAACATATCAGAAATACTATCGAGCCACTCATACTCCACATATTGGAAGAACATGAGAACAAATTTAAAGAACACACCATCACATCCCTGCAGAACGAAGCTAATTACCAGGCCTCACACTATGTGATTTCCTTCTGGGAAGTTACGTCAAATCGAAAGTTACAAGTAACAAAATAACTCTTTGAAAGACCTGATTTGAAAAATTATACAGTTGTGTGCAGTTTAACTAGTAGCTAAAATGTTCTGTCAAAATATTTTCGGGTTGTACATTTCAATATCAATAAGTATTAGGTTGACAATTTCGATCAGGTTTGATTGAAAAAATAAAAATGTATCAGAAATAGATTTTTATCGATTCTGTTCATGTTCATATCCTAAAGCCACATTGTACAATGGAATGTAAAAAATCAAATTATAACCAACGGTGTGCCACTTTGCAAAATATTAATATTCCAATACAATTCGTGTTTGATTGTTTGAACCCGATTGAACGATCAGGAGCTCAAAAATATGTTTATACCTAGAAATAGGATCAAATTACCTATTTCACGGTGCGTAACATGACCTCCATGCCATTTGATTTCATTATCACAATCACTTTCCTTTCCAAAAATACAATTAATGATACCATTGAAAATGGTTTCTGTCTGCTTGTTCCAAATAAATTTACGTGGATACTATATCGGTGAGTCAGTCATTCAGTATGTGAATGGATTTATATATTAAATTCTAAGATTGCCTTGATACCGTGTGCTTTCCAAAGTATATTTGAAAATCAGAAAAAAATTAAAACGATACACTATGCACTCGTGATGATAGCTCATGGAAAATGAAATTTGTGGAATTGAAGATGTATTAGATGTTAATTGTATTCCAGTGGTGATTTTCATGAATATACGTCCTTACCGAAGCATCATATTGGTGGAATGGTTCCATTTTGGAATATATCAGTTCAGATATAGTAATATGCGGAATACGTACATCACTACTCGGACAACGTACTATATTTTCCGAAGATTTTTCCGCAATCAGTGTTCGTATTTTTGATGAAAATGACGTATTTTTTATTCCGAAATGACTATTTCTTCTCAACACAAACATAACGAAAATAACGTTTCACTCCGCTGTTATCTAAAGACTGCATTTGTGTATATATAATGTTTGCTTCAGTTGATATCTTTATATAACAATATTATCTTTTGATTAAATTATTCGAATTTAAATAATTAATTCATTTGGAAATGGTCAGGGGGGGCATTTGGTACTTTCAGATGTGTAGCAACTAGGAAATCCTTGTAGATTATTTCCAATTAGACAATATATTTTTATTCAGCTTTATACTATATAGACCTCGAAGATTTTGATTTTGAATAATGCTGGATCGGTAACTGATCCAGCATTCTTGTATAAGTATAATGTATTATATTAGCATCCTGAATCAATACTTTGTCCAGGAGCAGGAGTCTCACAATGTTATCACCTACAAAACTCTATAGAAAACCATCTAGAATACCTTTCCCAAAGTTACAGAAAGGTGAAGTGCATCATGAGCAATTCCATAACTATGAATGAGAGAGAAACAATTATTTTCAGAAGAGCTGAGCCCCAGTCAATTTGTCGGTCTCTTTAATCCCAAGAAACATGGGGAAGTTGTTCAAAGCGGCCCGGCTTGGTGATAATAGATCCCCTTTTCGCCCATAAGAAAAATATAATCATCAAAAAAGAAGGAAGAAAAGGTGAAAATGAAGCAAGTCAGTGTAAAATAGCCAATCATCCTTCTAATTATTTTCAATAATAAATTTATAACAATTCTTCTAAACCAATTATTACATGTATTGAAATTTCAGAGTGCGGTCCTGATGGAACCTTCAATAACTATATCAATTTTCGAAAATAATTCCAATTACTCAATGATACGATGAAGATTCAATTCTACGTTACAATTTCCGGATGCATGCATCAATAGAGAGTTAACTTTTGAAAATTTGAATGGGATCAACCAAAAGTTCCCTTACTACATCACAGAACACATTCCATCTCCATTCTAATCATTTGATAATTTATTTGGGGTTCAGGCTGAACTTATGAAATTGATCCTCAGTATTGAGAATTGCATTATGAAAAATTTATATTTATCAAACAATGGACGATAGGGCAATCAAAAGTCGCTGCGATATTCTGGAAAATTGAATTTTAAACCTTGATTATTTTCTGTGATATTGGAGGTGGAGAAAAACTATCCGGCGTATTTTTTGTAGGATTCATGGAACGCCAAAACATTTCCTTCTAGTAGTTTCTTTATGCTCCCAGTCGTTTACGAGAAACTTTCAATTTTACAAGACGAAAATACAAATACATTGTTTTTTTTTCAGTATTTTTTCACTAGAGGATTGAGAAAAAAAACTGATTAGAGATTCATTTCAGGAAATTTCAAGTAAAATAATTCTGCGCAATCAATATTCTTCATATTTAGGTAGATTTCGAAGTCCTTGAATTTTTTTTCATAATTAGTGATCACTATGGAGGAACATGAACTGAATAAGTATTTCCCAAGATCTATCGATTGCATGATCAGGATCTTCTATCACTGTTAGTAAAACCGAGCGTAACCCTAAAGCTCTTGCTCTTTGGACTTCGAATAAGTGGGCCACAGCCATTCACGAATTTGGAATTTTGGTTGGTAAAGGACTACAGACCGGTCCATAGCCCTTGAAGTGATGATGTTTCTCAAAACATGGCCGAGAAGGAATTTCGATCAAAAATTTGGAAAAAAATAAAATGATTTATATTGAGGATGCAGCTTCGCTACCCTATATGGATTAGTAGGTAACCCATCACTCCAGAGAGTGCCTGGGACGCTTAAATACGAGGCATCGTCTATATTATAATCAGTGGCTCACGAGCGGATTCTCGTGAGCTAATTCACAACCAAAAACTTTTTGATTGCGTTCTCTGATGATACTTCTGATGGAAGGCAGATTCAAGTCTTCAAGGATTCGATCGTTCCGCACGTACCACGGAGCGTTCGTTATCATCCGCAGGACTCTCATTTGCGCCCGTTCCAGGACGCCAATGCTAGACCTGCAGATTTGGCCCCAGGCGGCTGAGGCACACAAAATGACAGGCCTGAACATCATCTTGTGAATCATGACTATGTTTTTGAGGCAGAGCTCACTCTTCCTGTAAATCAGGGGATATAACGCACATATCTTTTTTAACAATTATGTCTCTAACAATGTTGACATGTGGTCTCCAGGTGAGCCGGCGGTCCACAGTAACTCCCAGGTACTTGACCCACTCTGAGCATTCTATCTCCCTTCCAGAGTTAGTCACTCCCCTCTCCGGGTTGTTTCTCTTACGACCCATTGAAATCGCCTGTGTTTTATCAGGATTCAGCTTTATTTTCGACTCCAGATACCACTGCTGGAGGTCGTTTAATGCATTTCGCAAATAAACGACACCTATCAAGTGGTCAGCTGCAGAGGAAAGCGAAGCCGTATCGTCAGCAAATAAGGAGATCTTCACATGTTCGCTCCTTGGTATATCTGACGTGTGAAGGGCGTATAATACAGGAGACAGCACTGCTCCCTGAGGAACGCCAGCTCCAATTTATCTCGAATCCGAGAGCAAATTGTCGACCCTGACCTGAAATGTCCTACCTAAGAGGAACGATTTAATCCACTTCATCAAACTAAGCGAAAGATGGAAGTCTATCAGCTTTGACAGTAGGCCTCCGTGCCACACTCTGTAGAAAGCTTTGCTGATGTCTAGCAAAACGATGTGAGCACTATGGTTAGTATTTAGCGATGAAATTGTGTCGTCCACTAGCCTCATAACCTGAAACTCGGTGGAGTGAGCAGGTCTAAAACCAAATTGTTCATTAGGTAGTGCATTTCTATCCTCCACTCCTTCGTCAAGCCTTTCCAGGACGATTTTCTCAGCCAACTTAGCTGAACTGCAAAGCAGACTGATCGGCCGATATTTTTGCGGGAAGGTCGGGTTTTGTCCCTGTTTCGGAATCATAACCACGATGGCATGCTTCCACCTACGAGGAAATCTCTTAAGGCGCAAAGAGTTATTAATAATATTCAATAGTGACTGCACTTGGTTATCCGGACAATACCTAATCATACGATTGGCAATTCTATCGTAACCAGGCGCTTTTTCGAGATTCAATCCCTTGATATGGGCCTTGAGCTCATCCAACGTAACTGGACGGATGTCATCATGATTGGGTTCCCTAAGTATGCGGCGGACCCGATCTTCCAACAAAAGCTCACGATCCAGATCATCGTCTGGATGTTCTTCCAGCCTAAATTGTCTTTCCATCGAGTCTGCAAAAGTTCGAGCTTTGTACTCAAATGAAGAACTTACTTCTGTTGGAAAACAATTAGGCAAATATAGTCATTTTGAGTTTTCAACTCATCGTACTATTATAAGGGTCTAATGATGGCTTTTGGGGACCTTCACTTTCTGGGTGTTTGGGAGCCTGGGAGGTACTTCAGCTGGCAATTAATTTCGAGAGATATTTTATATTCTTTGGAATCACCTTGGGTGTTTTTCATATATGTTTTATAGTGAATGAAGCATCAATATCAGGTTTCAATGATAACAAATAGTAATAGCTTTTCCATATTTCAAGTCAGCACTAGCAGCGGAATTTTATAATAATAATAGTTTTTATTGCCAGATAAAATTATTAGAAGATATGAAATAACATATTTTCGGCAAAAGGCAGAATTCGCGCTTCATCAACTGAAAGTCTCGAAGCAGCGCTCTACCACTCAACGTACAATATTAATGTCAATTCCCAGAAATTGCATTGCTGACGCTGCTGACCAAAAGGTATGAATAGGCCCTGCATGACCTTACGATAGTTAGTTGCAGTTCTTTGTATATAATATTTCCATATATCTTTGTGTTTTCCTTCAATGAAAATTCAAGTTGTTTTTAAAGTTGTGTTCCATTTCTTCAAGTTAAATTTGAAGCTACGAATATAATTTGGCGGACGAATTTTTTCATTTATTATCCGATTTTAATGGATTTTAATGGTATGTAGGGGTTTTGCCTAAATTCGATAATTCGAGGAGACAGACAGCTTCAGAATATTCGATATTATATGGATAAAGTTTCCATTTTGAAGTGCACTAGCGTGTGAGTCGTATTTATTCCACCACACCAGTTTATTCAATGCCACACGCTACACTCATGAGTAATATATCATACGGGGCAAATCATTGCGTTTTACATAATTATTATGTTGCCATTGCTGTTCTGGATTCAATACGATGTGATTAACGCAAAAATAAACAAATTTCTTTTTTTATTTGGACCAAATTGTCTCACCCTTTTGAAAAGTGCTTTGTACTCGCTAAGCCCAATTACTTTCTGAATGGGCTTAGTAATCGCGAGCATTTCAGAAATAAAAGGGCTTAGTGCTCCAAACTCGGGAGTACTTTTTAAAAGTGCTTAGTGCTCGAAGCACTTTTCGTCAGTGCTCGGCACAGCTCTGGACAAGCGCAATAGTGTCTTAGAAAACAAATGGCGTCAAACACGTTTCCAAACGGACCCAAACCACATAGGTATAGTCATACGTGATTCCAATCCAACTGATTTACTCGAAGCTCATATTGGAAATGCAGTTATTCCATTTTGAAAATCAAAAGAATGGAAACCAAGTCTTTCTCGTCCTGAACCAATAATCAGAAGAAATCAATTGGTCTCACCCAAAAATATTTCTACACCTTGGTCGTATAGTTCACACTTCCAATGAATGTCGATCCAAACAGCGAAGAACTCAACCAAAATTTCTCCCTAAACTCTTTCCAAAATTTCATCCAGAACTTCTTGAGTCAACCAAAGTATTTTCGAGAAACTGGGGCTCAAAATAGTCCGATAAATTCATCCGTTCATTCCACTTTGAAATACAACACAATAATACTCTAACAATACAATACTTGTTCACAATTACAATTCACAAAACTGCCGACTTCTGACTGACTGTCGGATATGCTACAATTTTACCTTTCATGAATTTCTCACAGACGCAATTTTACACTTCATATTATGTATTTGGCAAAATCTCATCAGTGATTGGAGATAACTTTCCTGAACCTCGATTGAAACCGTCACGTCGATGGTGATGTTAGGGTGAAAGGTTAATTGGTCTTGATGGCCACTGATGAGTACCCAAAATATTTGCTACCTTCCTAACACTAACATTAAATCATGAGAAAAAGCGATTCACAAATATGCAGATGGAACCTATGTCTCCAATAGCTCAATTGGTAGAGCATCTGACTAGAGACTCAGAGGTCGTGGGTTCGATATGCCACAGTTTTTCCTTTCATTTATTATTAGTTTTTATCTTAATATATTACCTCATTTTTTACTTTGTAACGTTTTCAAGTTTTATTAGTGGCAGTGACAGTTATATATCTATTTTTTCCGTATCTATGAACCACAAACAAATTTAATGAATGGAGGTAGGTTTTTCATTGTTTTATTATGAAAAATTGCTTAAAAAACTGTTTGATGAATTCCTCATGTTTCAAGCTGCTATGTCAGTTTTTTCAATACTCATAGACTTTGATTGAATATGGCCTAAAATGTTATTTGCATTCTGGAATAATTTTCTGTATATTCGATCAAATTCATTTTTTTTTTAATTAATACCTTTTTTAATGGAGTTATCAATGATTATTTATTAATTGTTCCCTTCCTATTATCAATCATTTGTACTGTATACCGTACATATTACAGGTATTGTAAGTGGACACTGTGTTCTAAACAGCTATTTGGCTCTGAAAAATAGGGTGCAACTGCTATCGAGAAGCTTGGCCTGATATCCTATTTCATAAACGAGTTCCCGAATACTTATTATCTATGGTGGTGTTTTGAAAATATTCTGCTTCAAGAGAGGATGTGAAGGTATAATGGACCTAAGTGCTGATACTCGTCATGCATTAATTAATATACTGTACATATCGACTCAATTCACAGCGTTCACACTATAGCATTAATTCTATTCTTTTTAGAATTCGAAAGCATCACAATAAGTTCATGGCAGAGAACTCTTTGGCGTGCGAGTATTCCCATTCTTTCATTTCATTCTGCTTCCTTTCTCACTGAGGTACAGTGATTTCAATCTACTGACAATTCAATTCGTTTCAACAACTCATATCACTCAAGCTGATTCATTATATAAAATGAACTCGCAACGATCGAATAGAAAGGCTTCAGGCTGAACATTACAGATTATGATGAAGAAATCAACGTTCATCAACTTTGTGGAGATTACTAATAAATCAGACAGTTTTGTGGGTTGCATTTCTTAGGATTATAGTCATCATAATCGACCTATCTCATACTTAGAAAACGTCAAGTTTCATTTACCATGTATATATCCACATGCGAATTTATTTACTTTGCGTATTCAATACCATGATCTTTAAATATTGACAAATAGGATTTTCATGGTTGGCTTTTAGTTCACAGACTTTTTCAATAATTTGGAATTGGACTCTTTTGTTAGTCAACCATAGTAGGAGATTTCTGGGTCTCCTCCCACCACTTTGAGTCACGTGTGACCTTGAATGATTGCAGGTGTGCAATGTGTGTGTGTCTGTGTTTGACCTTGAGATTTGTCATTCAGTTTTGACATTGGGTTTCGACGACTTTGAGATTCGACCTTCAGTTTTGACCTTGAGGTTCATAACATTAGGTTTTGACCTTGAGATTTGACTTTGAGATTGTTTTGTCAACCTTGAGATTAGATCTTGATTTTTTTTTGTTTGACCTTGACTAAAGTTGGGGCGTAGGCATACATATTCTGTAAGGTCATGACCTTCATAAATCCTTGCACTCTCCAAGCGAGGAAGGTGCTCATCCTGTGAGAGCTGAGAGTGAACTGTGAGCATTGATGAGTGCGCTGGATGTCAAGAGAATTGCCTCACAATCCATACAGATTGCGCATCGCATCAGACTTGTTGTAGGTGAAATATTCCAGGAGAAGAGTATTTCGAATCAGTGTCTCCTCCAGTGAGCTATTGAAAACAAGTTGTTGAACTGTATTCGTGTGATTGTGTTAAAGATTCCAGTCGTAGTGATAATCTACGTCGGCATCAACGGGAAACTTGCCAGGGAGGTCCTTCAGTGATACGAGTCAAATTAATCAATGGCGATGACTCACCACCTGTACCTCTCCAAACATGTAATTGTTGTAATGTGATAATCCCATATGGCCAAGTCAACGCTCACAATAGAACACTCACACATAGGACGAATTCATGTGTTCACATGGGTGGTGGTGTACACCTCATTAAAAATGCATTCAAATGTCGCATTTCTAACTACAGACTATCTAGTGAGAATATGTATACTAAGTATACACCTTTTTTCAATGATATCAAGCGTAAAGTATTCGAAATATTGGAAAAAAACTCAAACTGCACAACTCCATCAAGGTCATCATGGAAGTGTTTGGAAGTTATATCATTCAATCCCAGGAATTGACAGACATCAAATCGTTCAATTCTCCCAATCGTATAGCAGATCGATCAACTGATTTGAATGGATTATTCGATGCGTTTCGGGAAAATTATAATTGCCCAAAGTACGGAGTTTGAGGAGCGCGATTCAGGTTTGTAGTAATAATTGTTGCAAATGATGAAAGGTTTAATAAAAGTTATTTTTTCAGGATGGAGTTGCAAAAAAATTATGTTCCTTGAGGTGAACATAAACAAATACAGTCCACTTGGCGGATCATCCTACATGAAACTTCCCGAATTCATTGAGAGAGGAAAAGGTGTTGTCAACGTGAAAAATGAAGACCAATGCTGCTTTGCATGGGCTGTGACATCTGCACTATTTCCCACAAACAATAAAGGGTCGGAGGTGTCATCATATTCACATTATGAGACTGTCTTGAATGTAACAGGTATGGATTACCAATAAAATTACGTGATATAAAAATGTTTGAGTATTTGAATGATATTTCAGTCAATGATTATGGTTTGGAGTCTAATATTGAAAATAAGAGAGTCAAATATGAGGTGATTGGGCCATTGCGATACTCTCAGAGAAACTCAGAGACATGACAATTCATTGCTTATCACAGATGAGGTGGGAAATAGTCATTTATGTTGGATTAAAGATCATTCAAGATTGTGTCAAGTCAAATTTCAGCTCATGAACACAAAAAATATTTCTGTGGTGGATTTTTATTGTACTTTTCGAATGAGCAATTACTGTTGCGTCACCAGATGCACGATTGTAATCATGTATGTACAACAGTACCGCAAACTGATTTCAGAATAATTAAATATGGGAAAATGGTTGCCGGTAATACATTAATGTTTGAAAATTTCGAAAGACGAATGGATGTACCTTTTGTAGTATATGCAGATTTCGAATCGATTCTGAAGCCTATACAAACCACCGAACCGAATCCCGAATTCGCGTACACGAATAGAACCTTCCAACACGAAGCTTACTCATTTGCTTATCTGATAAAGATAAAGATATCCAGCCGCGCACTCTGCCTGTAATTTGAATTTCAAAATACCAAATTTTTATCCCCATTATATGCCATAATATACTATGATTGCCATATGGTCATTGAAGAATTGTATGAGGAAAATGATAAGGTTGATGTTATTCCCAAACTAAGGAAAAATACATTTCGTTTACAAAATATCTCTACACACAAATGCAATTGAGATTTATAGATAGCTTCAAGTTCATGTCAAGTTCAATGGAAAAGTTGGGTGCAAATTTAAGTGATAATCAATGTGTAGTGATGTTAAAATGTTTTTCCGATAAAGAAAAATTCAATTTAATAAGTCAGAAAGGTGTTTTCTCATATAGTTTTGTGGACAACATCAATAAATTGGATAATTCTAATTTACCGACAAAAAATCAGTTTATGACAATTTGAATGATGAACATGTATCAGAGAAAGATTATATGAGAGCCGAACGTGTTTGGGAACTATTTGAGTGTAAGATCTTGGAGAATATTCGGATTTATATTTAAAATCTGATGTTCTACTGCTGTGTGATATATTCGAGAATTTTAGACGGATTTGTTCAGATACATTAAGTTGGATCCAGCCCAATAGTATACTGCACCTGGATTATCTTGGGATGCAATGTTGAAATATACAAATGTTGAACTTGAACTGCTAACTGACATTGGTATATAATTTCTTTCAAAAAAGGCATTCGTGACTGTCATTAATGTTCACGCGGATTAAAAACTGCGGCCTAAAAAATGTTAGACTGCGGAGCGGTCGTGTGTCTACTATCGCTCGACCGCGACGCGGTCGTTTGTCTGATATTCATATTTTGTTTATGTTAGAGGATTATATATCTTTAGATCTTGTCACAACAATGATCAGTGTGGATTTGTCCATATAAGTGGAAGGATGAGCAGCAATGTTATAGACAAATTTGGTCGCAAAAGGAAATGTACTAATGCATCACCACCAGGAGTGTCAAATCGTCTCGAAGAAAAACTAAATGTGGTTAAAAGGAAATTCTTGAAGCCACAAATACTATCATGCGATCATTTTTAAAAATATATCTAGTTGAAGTTATGCAAAAAACCAACCAGACCACTTTCGATGGAAAATATGATGATCTATGTAAAGGATCAAAGAGTTGGAGAAGAAAAATGCATCTGGTACCACTCATGGATGCATCGTCCATATGGAGACCATCACAGTGTGAATCTTTCAAAACAGAGATTATGGACCAGAGAAACACCTTCCTGTCAAATCGAAGGACATCTCATCAACCATTATTAAGCGTTCCAACCGCCTAGTTGCCAACCCAACATGTGATTGAAGATCCTCAGTATATGTAAAAATATATGATGTACTTAAAAAAAATATGATGAAGTCTTCTCAGGTGTATTATTTGGAAGAAATAAAAAAACTAAATGAAGCTTGTATATTTTATTTTGAATTTGTTGGAATATGCTCGAACTCTGGGTGGGAACTTTCGAAACATTTATTGGCATTGTATCAGACCAGATTGGAATAGAGTAGGCTAATGCATGAAATAGGAAATCAATCACTAGTTAGTCCTCTTACCATTCGGGTTTCAATAAGATTTGTAGCTGAAGAGTCAAAAAATAGATTATGTAATATGAGAATTGCAGTTTGATATGAACATAAAAAGTCTCAATGAAGTAGAGGGTGGCGCCCTAACCTCGCACCACCATGTGAGTACCAACCTTCAGAATGTACCCCCCAACATCTACTTCATTAAGTCGGGGAATCGACACAGTTCAATATAACATCATTCGAATTTATTTCGGAAATTTATTACATATATCACGGAGTCCCCTACAAAAATCTTTGAAACGTTGAAGAACTAGCAATTTCGTTTGACATCTAGGTTCCTGAATAGCAGTCAACTTTTCCAGCTCTACAATTCATTTTTTCCCTTCGCAAGCTTGTCGAAGGAGTTCGTTAGACGCATTTATCAGTTCATCATGTTTTGCTCTTCTTTGTTTTGATTCTTTATGATGAACAGATGACAGTGTGATATCTTGCTCCATCTTATGCACCATCTCCTGCAACTGTTGATCAGGGGTAAATAAAAAGTCAACCATTGAAGACGATGATGGATTTGACTCACTATGTTTTCTATCACCCTCACTTCTGGAAGGCATCACCATTGAAGGTCCTGCCATGAGTCCAACATTATCCGGAATAGAAGATTTTTTCGATTCGACAACCATAGAGCGAGCCAGAACAGATGTTGCAGTGGCTTGTATGATAGTAGGTTCAGGTAATATATTACACACCCGCCTATTCAAGGTAGGCCGTGGAGTAGGATGACCGTGTGGATGGATTTCATCTCTATACTTCTGTATTACCAATTTTTTGGCAGACCCCTTTGAATTTGGGGGTGTCTTTGCCTTTACCTGTTTCGTGGCATGTCGCTTCGCTGCTGGAGGTCGATCGACGAACTCTTCACCTGAATCCCGTCGTGGACGCTTTGTAGTAGCCTTCACTGGTGCAGTACCATCCTGAGATGACACAGGTGATAAAACTCTGGGAAGTGGCGTTGGGGCAAACCGTGATATATCGAAGAAATCATTGGGAACAATACCCTGCTCAAGAGATGGTCCTGCCACACCATCCTTGGGAATATCTCCTTCAGGTCGAGCTACAGCCAATATTACAAGAGTCAGTGTAGCAGCAACATTTCGAGATCGGGTGGAATTCCTCATAATCTTCGGAAAAAAATCTGAAATAAAACTAAAAATGTTAGATCGATACCAGCGAGCAGAGTTGAAGGAATGAGTGTTTCGAGCCTGCACTCGTAGTTTTATGCCTTCTTCCCACTCCTTGAAAGGAGGAGTCCGTGTAAAGCGCATGCGCTGGCACTATGCAGGATGGCTGATGCTTACACGCTTTAGGCGAGTGGGTGTCTTGGGGAAGGGGTATGGAAGTTATTTCTAAGACTCATCTTCATGTTCCGCATGTGTGAGTTTCTTAGAGTGGGATTAAGACCAACATCATATAAATTAAATCCTGCAACGATAGGAATTCATTCGTAATCTTGTGTCTTGTTGAGAATTATTACAATATGCGTAATGTATGATGGAGAACTAAGTAGAAGTAGAAGCAGAAGCTCCAGGTGAAGCAGGTGTACTAGCATATGAAGCAGAAGCCGTCAACGATGAGGGAGCATTGGACGACGCTGCTCCAAACGGAGACGATCATTTGGATGCCGATGAGGGGCTTGGTGATGGCGATCTATTGTATTGTATGAATTATAGTATAACTGAGGCTATGACGAGGAATGGAGTGCAGAATTTATGTTTTTTCTGTTTTTCGACTTATAGCAGCAGAATCAATTTCAACCAACGGTGTTGGACATTTGACATGCATATAAAGAGGGAATTGGATTATATTGAATTTTAATCATGCGCCAGATGTGAAGATCCATTATTGCAAGTGAAATTGGCACAATATGTTGCTTTGCAATAGCAACTAGTATCAGTTTCATTTGAAATAATGGATCGAAGGTTATTGTTGTATATATAAATTGGTAAATATATTGTAGATTTTTTTAATTATAAATTATTTGATGTTTCTTTGGAATAAATGCCTTTCCGAATGACAGTACTATAATTTTTCTACTTCCAAATAATAAACATTTCTGCATATGGTGAAATTGGTCTTAATACAAAAAAAACGAAGTTTCCTGAATCATTCAAATGATTCTGACACATCTGAGTTCGAATTGATTTTCTCTCTGAAAAGCAAATAGATCTATGTTGAAATAAAAATTAAATCTAGTGAAATCTCATTTAGCCTACACATAAAATATTCCTAACTGAATAGTGAGATTTAGACTTTTTGAAACTTGAATTATCGATCACATTCCTACTCCTCGCATACCCCCTCCACTTCTCTGAATTGCTATGAATTAAATTACATGCTGATCATTTCCTCATTTCTGATCATCATGTTAGCCGACTCCAACTCGGCCTGACGGCCTCGTCGGCCAACTTCACGTCGAGTGCAATAAACACTTACCCTTTGCACTTGTGCATACATAACTATTTGATATCTCTAGTCACAAAATGAAGAACATCAAATGTAGTGCAAGATATTTTGAATTTCAGAGTGTAACATTAAATGGGAATATTTTTTCAAAACAAGTTTACATTCGGGAAGGTTAACAGATGAACTCTTTTTTGTAATGAAATTCCAACATAACGATTCAATTAATATCTCACCTCTTCTGAAGAAGAAATTCCAGCCATTGGTCATATTACAAAAGTACCTAGTGACAATATTTTCCTCGTTTGCATAACAGATTTCTGAAAGCAGGTTTCCTTCAGCTGAGTGAAACTGAACCGAACTGATATCCCTTTCATTCTGATTTTCAACTGGCCGAATGTTTTCATTCCTGCTGTTTGCTGATGTGAATAAATCTAAGAACTCCTGAAATGAACACATGGGTTTCAAAAAATGTAATCAATACAAATAACTAGGTGTGCTAGCCAACTATAAGTAATTTATTTTCATAAGATGAATAATTTTTTCCAAAATTGAATAAATAACCTACTTAAATGTTTATATATGTTCTCTACTCGCTTTCTCAAACTTTTCATGTTTTTCTTCATCGATAACCTGAAACTCCTCTGAATTGTTTGGATTTACGGTAAATTGGGGTTCTCGTAAACTGAGTCAGGTCTCATTCTGATTTTATTCTTTACCAGAATATATATCATCCTCCCTAAATAAGTGCACACCGCAGACACAATTTTTGTCACTCAATTGCTCTTTAGGGGGATCCACTAAAGCTCTCTTCCAAGAGTAATGCCTACGAAGAGTGAGTCTAAAAAAATAAAATTGAAGTGTCTCAGAAATCACATATCATTTAAATTGTATTGTTCTTCATTGTCTTAAGAGACAACGGTATTATATATTATATTTCACATTCAATGTCATTTCAGTTTCACAAGATGGAACCATGCACTTCATTTTGAATAATTGTATAATTCGGAATTAAAAGAGAATTCTCGATTTTCTAACACCACAATTGAACAAGCCAAACGCCAAAAGCAAACAAGAATCAAATTCCAGGACGACACTGTCTTTTTATGCCATTTTCTGTGCCTATTTTCGTCGTAATCAAAGGTAAATATAACCTAAAATAAAATCTTGGGAAAATACTAATTTGTTAGTAACGGCGGTGACACCGAGGAGCGAAAAGCCGAAGCTCCGATTCGAATAGATGTAGTAGTAAAGAAAACTGAACTGTTTGTCGCTGTCTGCCGAATGATTGTAGACAATGGCCGAATCTACTTCATCCACATCTTTGACAATTTCGGAGCGGACTGAACATTGTCCGAATAAATTTCTTAGGAGAGTTGCTCTTTGGTGTTGACATCTACTCAGCAATCATCCGAAACTGCTTGCAATCTAAGAAATCAAGCAGGCCACATCTGTCGCACGTTTGATCCCACACATTTTCAGATATGAGTGCATACACCAGGGTTTCTAGACATCTTAAGCTGCAACTACCCTATTCGAAACACCTACTTCATCAATGATGAGTTCACGAGATTTGGTATCTGCCAGCAATGGTTTGAGACTAAAACAACATTTGCAAAATATTTGAGATGGAAAAAGTGCATATGATGCAAATTATGGTGTGAGGGTAGATCCTTCAACACAAACACTAGAAATGGGAAATCTAGAAGTCCGTTTTGATGATGGAAATATTTCCTTTTGGGATGGTACTATGCAATTACGTCAATACCCTGGCACTTCACATTTATATAACTTGATATTCCTCAAGAAACCGCCTGGAGTTGGTGATACAAAAAATTCGAAACACATATATCAAAATTTTGTATTTTACGAAAGCATTGTACAAATAGCATGAAGTGAAAAATGGAATATGATATAGAAAATCAAAGAAATACCAAAAAGTCATGACGCCACTATTGAAATCGATAAATAATTCCAATACACTTCTGAATCAAAGCGGCGAAGGAATGAAAAGACTGAAGTCACAGAAAGTGTTTGCATCAAAACTGAAGAATTATGTATACTGGAATAAAATAAAGAGTAGGTGGATCGTTTGCGATTGTTGATTGCTTCGAAAGCATCCGGTCATTCAGGACATGAAAATGAGATTATATCAATAATAGAGGAGCTACGTGAAGAAGGTATTATATATTGATACAACTTTATTGAACAATCACTCCATCATTGCAATTAGGCAATCCAAACCACGTGACCCAATATGGCGGTTGTTTGCACACAAACTGATGATCGCCATAAGAACATCATTGTCAGTGTGCTCTTTTGGCTAGTTAAAGTGTATTTTTGGTTATTTTCGGAGCTTTTGTGTTGTTAATTAATAATATTCAGATGGATAGTAATTACCTGAAGACACTATTGTTGAAAAGCAGAGGCTTTGGTGAACGGTATGCTTGAAAATACATCCCTATCTTCCGTTTACATTTTCATCAATGTATTTGTTACAGGCATAAAATAAAGTTGAGGATTGATCAGTGATTTAGATCCTTTCACAGTGAATATTTCTGAACTGAATTATTCAATTGTTGGTGCTCCTCCTGTTACGAATATGGATATTATTTCGTATTCGGTTTTTACTCAGCTTTCTCAAATGCAGCTGAAGCCCTTTACAAGTTTAGAATCCATACATATTTTGAATCTGGCTTCGTTGTGAAGGTGAGAACAAAAATTCAAAATGATTCATATATTTTAGTTAGTCTAGAATGTTTTTTCCTAGGCAGCAGGTTTTTTTAATGGGTACATGTCATGAATCATCGAGGTGAATTATTATAAATTGGGAATAATAATATAAAGAGGCAATTTATAACTTCTAATCTGATCAGTTATGTTTATTGGCACATTTGTTTATTATAAGAGACATTGATTTGATATTTAGGAATAGTACTACTCAACTTTCATAATAGTTCTTTCTAATCAACATAACTCTTTTTCAGGTCAAGTATTCACAAAAGGCAAATTAAAACCTTCGGATGTTTGGTACATAATTGATAAGGATGAAAGCATTTGTACTGCTCACTGTACTTGTATGGCCGGAATCAGTGGAATAGGTGGTCATATTGGAGCTATATTAGAGGCAATGTCATGCACAGATTTGGAAGCTCTGTGGCCAATGCCAAAAAATTCATTGTAGGACTGGCTCCTTGCTCAGTTCTTTAGGGAAAAATAAAATGTTTCAACTCTAAATGAATATATATGAATATATATATGAATAAATGTTTGTTTATTTGCTGTTTTACTGATTCAGTTGAATACTCTCAATTTAATGCCAATCATAAAAAAGTTACACAACATTGATATTTGTATATAGTACAATTTCGATAAATATCGATAACCAATTTCTGTTTGAAATTACAACACCCTTGTTCGAGGTTGTAGACGATGTGTACATTGATTCTTTGACATCATAGTCTTGATTGCTTGAAAGTTCACGACGTTTCGAATCTTGTAATCTATTCTGTATTCACCTGCAGACGATTACAGATCAAGACGATTGAACGTGCCAAACATTAAGACGATGGGTCAATAAAATACTACCACAACACTTTACAAGACTTGATCGAGGCTTCTCGATAATTGCCGAATATCTATAAAGGAAGGTTGAGATCGAAAGACATATTCTTATTTATTCATTGAGTCACCAGAACTCAAAGAAAATTTGTATTCCAGTAATTCAATAACAATACCTTATAAGAATGTTTTTTGGGAGGAGGTCCTATATATATGAACATTCATTTGTAGTTTCTCTACTTTTGAAGTGAGAAATAATCAATTATCTGTAATATATATATATATATATATATATATATATATTTATATATATATATATTTATATATATATATATATATTATATACTTATAAATATATATATATTTATATATATATATATATATATATATATATATATTTATATATATATATATATATATATATATATATATATCATAAGGTTTTCGTATAAAAAGAAAAAAATGTATTCGAAAGGTTATGAAGCCAATTTCACCACGGAATTATTCAAAGTCGTCAGTCGTCAAAGTCACAGCACATATCCACCAACATACTTTCCCGAAGACATGGTTTAAAACCCCTTTAAAGGGCCCGTTTTCATAAAGCGAAGCAGAAAACTCAAAATCATGACTTTACCTTGTCGAAGATATTGAAGAGAAAAGGACAAAAATTTTTTTGTCAAATTGGTTAGGTTTTCCAATGAACACAATTCATGGATCCAAAGAATGCCTTTTTGTAATATTTCCTTTGATGTAATGTTTGAATTAAAAAGTGGTTTATGCTTCAAAGTATTTTTTATTAAAATTGCTCGCGGTTTTCTGCATGTACAAAATCACACAAAAAATTTGTACATTCAAAATGACCAAAAATTTCATTTATTAAAACAAAAAGTACATATATGAAAATTTAAAAATTCACCATCTGAAATACATTTCAATCCATGCCATTGTGGTCATCATGACGCTTTTGGGTTTGGGGAAATTCTTACGTAAAGCATCATTATTTCGTCGTTCCACATCAACTACCAAAAAGAATCAAATTATTTTAATTTTGTCAAACCCTTCATGGATGTAATGCCCCCTTTAAGTGCTTATGGTTTTTTTTCCCCCTGAAAAATTCCGATTTTTCGCCAACTGAACAAGGAGGCCTTTTTTTAGAATGCCCGTTTCACCAACTTTTTTTCCAGTACATTTCGGGGGGATAAGATGAAAGATCAAAAAACAAAGGACATTGACGGGAATCGGGGAAAGATAATGAGCCAATTTGTTTCTTTGATTTCCTTTTTTCCTTTTTTAAGAAGTAGATTTGGGGGTCACCATGGCGGCAAAGGACTGTTTTTCTCCATTGCACTGTTTCATTTCTCTCTTTTTTTTTTAGTCATTGGATGAGGGGGGGGGGAGAACAGGTTGGTAAAATTGGGAATTCCAATATTAGTTCCAACCCCCCTTGTTGTTGGTAGTCTGTCATCATGAAAACTCATCCATATAAAATCTTGTAAACCATCTGGAATGTTGTGGTAGAATTTTCACGTTGGTTCTTTTTTTGGGAAATCATCAATCGTCACATATTGGTCACCTTTTTCACGCAACAAAGTTAATGAATATTTCAACTTTCAGGGGTATTCATTTCAAAACTTTAAAAAATTTTTTAAACTGAATGTAAGAATCAAAAAACTTCAGTGTGTTGTAGTAAATGGGTTTAAATTTCATGCCCTTTTTTGACACTCCCTTATCTATACTCGTGTTTGGAAAGGGTCCTATTCTCCCACTTCTAACTGTATTCTCCTCCATTGATTTTTAAAAATTTAATAGATCTGATCCTTTTCACTAACACCAAAATTCAAATTTTTGGCAGCTGACTCTACTACTGGCCAGCGCAACCCCAGTAAGTAAACCAAAACCTCTCTTTAAATATTATCATCCAGCAAAACCCCCGGGGAAGTAAACCCAAATCCTCCGGTAGGCCCACCAAACGATCATGTCAGTTCATCTTCGTCGAAGAAACTGACATCATCATCGATGACTATAGAAGAGTTGATGAGAAAATGAAAAAGGGGGAACGACGAAACCGAACATCATAGGGACGATCATTTAGCGATGGGTCCCATTGAAAAGAAGACTTCCCCAAAAAGATTCAAACATGACGGGGACGAAAAATACAGGAGCCCCGGGGATTTCCCTTTTTTCCCCCGGAATGTATAGAGGGGGAAAATATCCCAGTATTCAAAAATTTTTTGTTCCTAAAGCCCAAAGTTAGGGCCCTCGAAGTTACAAAAAAAAAAAATGCTTTTCTTTGATAACCCCCAAAGGAATTTTCAAAATCATCTGAATTTTGTGATTGATAAAAAAAATGAATTCCTTCGATGAGCCATGGGGGGAGACATTTTTTTTGCTACAAAGCGGAAGGGGACACCCCGATCCCCCCCCAAACTTTGAAATACAATTTTTTTTAATATTTTCAACAAATAAGGTTACGTAGACAATTTTCTGAAAAAAGATCAAAGTCGATCGGAGCAACGATTCTTAATAAAATGCTTTTACTCGACGACATCAAACCCGATCGTCTACCATTATTTAAAAATAAAAAAATTTTACAGTAGAAATACTAATGCTAACGTTAATCAACAACATTTATAACAGGGATAAAAAAATATGCAAAATAAAGTCAAAACGATACAGTACCATTTGGGAAAGTTTCATCACAATGTAGATATTTTTCGTTATGTAGATTCGTGGTTTTTGAAAACAAGCTATCCACTATGAAATATCAAATTCAGTCCATATTTTGTATGTACGCGAAAAAGACGTTTCGTGTTGGTTATTCAATCTCATGAAACTCAACATTTGATGTTAAATTCGATTCCAGCTTAAATGTTGTGGAGTTTCACTGATAAGTATAATTTATGGGAGAAAATCTTCAACCCGAAGATAAATTTATGAAAACGCACATCGGAAGACATGACTAATAAAAAGCAAACGAATAAACTACAAAAACGGTGCACATGAATAGGTGAAAATATTTTGGTAATAATTTATGTTCCATTTCTTCCAAGATTTTAAACAAAACATATTGTAGAAAGAAATAAAATTAGTGTGGACAAAAAATGACAATTTTGGAAGGATTTGTTTTTTGAGTGGTGCGTTGTTATTGTATTATCAATATTCAATGGAAGGAAGTGTTTTGATAGGGCCAACAGTTTACATTCAACGAAAGTAGATATGCATGCATTGTAGGGGAACTTTTGGGAATGCTGCAAACCCCCGTCGTCTGTAGGGCCGAGCATTTTCCCAACGAACTTCGGCAAGAGAAACGTTCGAGTGTCGATCGCAGCTTGATGGAGACAGGTATGTCAATGGATAAATTAAGAGCCTGTTGTTTTTTTTCCCGATATTGTAGGTCTGTTTGCCAAAACGAGGTGGAGGGGCCCTGGGGCTTGCTACCACGGAAAAATTTTGAAGCTGTCGCTGATGATCCTTCAATGGCTTTGCCATCAGAACAGTTCCATACATCCAACCCACTATTAATAGAATAATTAGGGGGAAAAACATCCACCCATATCAACCAGAAGGCATGCCATGACACCTGAAGATTTTCCAGCACACTGAATATGCCAATTTTCCGGTAAGCAAAGAGAGGATACTTTTATTACTGAGTTTTATTCACTATAAGCAGGGGTTTTAGTAGAGATGGAGTAATCAACTCCATAATTCCACATATTAAGAAAATCCCCATGGATATTCAAACCAAACACTAACGGAAATTCAACCGGGAAAGTTTGGGTTGGTATAAGGAAACCATCTTATAGGACCATTTGTTCTAATGACCGATTGAATGGAGGAACGTTATTTGAGTTCATTCAGAATGATTTGAATGGACTTTTGGAACATGTTCCATTGAAAACCGAAGAATAGTGGTTCATGCATGATGGCCTCCTCCCATTTTAGTCGATTGTGGGGCCATCTGAACCAGATTTTCCCCCAAAGATGGATTGGTAGAGTTGGGCCTCACATTGCCACCGCGGTCCCGGATTCAAATCCATTGATTTATTTCTGTGGGGCATCCAAAAGCCCGTTCACGCTACACCTATTCACCCAGAGATCCTTTTTTGAATAGAATCAATTACTTGTAAGCCATACGAAATGTCCCTGGCATGCATTTCAAGTGAGAGGGTGTTTGCGCCGACTAAGAAAAAAAGTATTGAGAGAGACGGGGTCAACGAGCTTTTGTAGCGGATTTTGCATTTCTGTTTGCTCTTGAGGCGGTATTATTATTTTTCACCATGAGTTTTGTGGGGGGTAAACGTTTTGATGATAAAATTCATGGACATTGTATATCATTTCTATTTTCATTACAAATTAATCTTTTTTGAATAATGGTAGAATCCAGGTTGGATGTCGTCGAACAAAAATGCATTTTCATAAAAAACGTTGTCCGATCGATTTTCCCAGGATTCTTTTATTCAGGAAATTATCCAGGTAACCTTGTTTTGTTAAAACACATTGAAAACCCAGTCATTTAAAGTTTTTTCCATCGGTAGTCCGTTCCTGACTTTGAGCAAAAGAACTGACCCGCATAAAGCCATCGAAAATCATTTTTCAGTCAGTCACCAAAATTTAATGAGAATATTCACTTTGAAAGTTATCAAAGAAAAAAATGTTTATTTTGTAACTTTGAGGGCCCGTAACTTGGTAACGAAGGTTTTTAGGAACAAAAAGTTATAAGGGAAATATGGTGATATTTTGACCCCATCTATACATTCCGAGAGGAAAAAAGGAAGTCCCGGGAATGTTTATCTGCAATTGGATGAAGAGGTTGACTCGGATGAATTCATAGATTTTTCATATCCGTAGCATAAATAGAAATAAAATAAAATAAAATGTTTTTTTCTTCAATGTGTCAGGTAATCTTCAACGAATTATATATATATATATATATATATATTTGAAATAGTTTTCTTGAATCCTTCCTGTATTTTGTTTCCGTAGTGTCTTGTTAGATTCGAAATATTGAACATTTATATGAGACAGTTGTCCTGCCATTGTGTGAATTTATTAATTGTTATAGAAATTACAATTTAGATTTTTTTTTACAGGAACAATTTTGTTATTTTGTATGAATACATATCATTGATATGGGGGTTCGTACCTGAGTGACATGTAATATAAATTGACCTCTACATGTCACTCAGGTACGTACCCCCCTATCAATGATGATATGTATTCATACAAAATTGTTGTTGTAAAAAAAAAACTACAATTTGTAATTTTCTATTATAGAATTATATAACATGAAATAAATGAAACTGAAGAAGTTCAGGCCCGGGACGAAACGTCTTTACCAATATAAATGTCCCAATAATTGTCGAATCCAATAGCTCAAGACACTACGGAATATATATACAGTCTCACACATAAAAGTACGCAACATATGGAAGTTTTTTTTATTAATAGATATATTGAAAATTTGACTTCGCAGTTAGTTTGTGCTTGAAAAATGAGTAAAAATCAGTTTTTTTTTAATTTCGAAAACTACTAAAGAAAAAAGTTGCTCCGTTTCCAATTTTATACCTTTGCTTCAAATTTGGACACTTTACTGTCACTTCGACTTTTTTCCAATTTTTTTAATTTTTGGAATCTTTCGCTCTACCGATTCGAACGAAACATGATTCAAATATCATAATTTTGATGAATACGAGACTTCAATGTCATACATTCCTAGAAAATACCCACATTGGCCTGTAACCAAAAAAAAAATAAACGGACCTCCAGAAATTCGTCTTTGTTGTTGCAAAGTTCATCTAGTTTTTTCATTTCATTGTGAAACTGATTCGGATTTTCAATGTATGGACGTTGATATGACGATAATCGAATAAAATAATTTCTTTCATTCTATTACACTAGTATTTCTTTTAATAGATTTGTATCCCGTAGCTGCAGATGAGTTCGAAATATGTTGATGTAGTTTACACCCAACTGTTGGATGTTAACTGTTTGATGTAATTTCGAGCAAATAATAATTTTCGCAACGTTTTTAAATTAATTTCATAAATCTCATTTTTTATTTTCACCATTAGATGTGTAAAAAACATTAAACCAAAATAACTATAACCAAATTCACAACAAAAACATCGATGCATTCATCATTCAGTATGCCGTTCTTTCCGTTCTATACAAATTATAGTCCTTTCATTCACAGACTTTGTGGCATTTTTAATAAATATTAGCACAACACTCCCGAATGATATTCTCTAAATGTTCTTTATTTGCAAATGGTCTGTGCTTATACACTTTTTGTTTCAGATAACCCCATAGAAAAAAGTCCATTGGAGATAAGCCCGGTAATCTTGGTGGCCAATAATCTTCCCAATCTCGTCCTATCACTTTGCCCCTATACATCTGACTGAGACACTGTTTCACTTCTACCGTTTGGTGGATCGGTGCCTCGTCAAGCTGATGCCACAAATTTCCTCGGGGCGATCATCCAAAACTTCAGACAACTGGGTTTATAATGAAATTTCTGCATGTTTTGGTTCTAATTTTTTAAAAAAATATGGTCAAATTATTTGGTTATGTAATGAACCACACCACACATTTGCCCTTGAATGAATATTGCTCACGGCATTCCATTACAAAATCTGAATTATTGTTGGACCACCAGCGACAATTTTGGGAACTAACTGTTCCGTTCGACATGAAAGTTGCCCCGTCTGTTCATAAAATCCTGTAGGAAATGTGATATCATTTTCTCTCTCACCTTGGAACCAAAATGAAAATCCTGCTCGAATATCGAAATCTCTTTCTTGAAGAGTGTGTATACCTGATTGGGAAAATGTGATTATACTTGAAACGATTGTCCACAATGCCAGTTTCATTGAATGTTTTCAATATGATATTTTGGGTTTGTTTGTAACTGAATTATGGTCAGAAAATAATCAAACTGGGTAAAAATCTATTAAAAAGAAATCGAGTGTAATTAGAATGAAAAGAATTCGTTTATTGATTACTGACATATTAACATCCATACTTCGAAAATCCGAATCAGTTTTTACAAAAGAAATGAAAACTAGATGAACTTTGCAACAACAAAGACGAATTTCTGGAGGTGCATTTTTTTCTTGTAACATTCCAATGTGAGTATTTTCTGGGCAAGATATGATATCAAAGTCTCGTATTCATCAAAATTATGAAATTTGAATCGTTTTGTTCAAATCGGTAGAGCAAAAAATTCGAAAAATTAAAAAAATTGGAAAAAAGTCGAAGTGACAGTAGAGACTCCAAAGTTGAAGGAAAGGTATAAAATTGGAAACTGAGCATCTTTTTTTTTTGGCATTTTCCGAAGTTTAAAAAAAACTGATTTTTTGAGGATTTTCGAAAAAAAAATCAAATTTGACAGGTTTAGAGTAGCACATGACAAAAGGAAAGAGGCTGTTTTTCACTCATTTTTCAAGCACAAACTAACTGCGAAGTCAAATATCAATTATACCTCTTAATTAAAAAAACTTCCATATGTTGCGAACTTTATCTGTGACACTGTATATATATATATATATATATATATATATATATATATATATATATATATATATATATATATATATACATATATATATATATATATTCTTCAATTTTTCGGAATAAAGGTCTGATTCAGTCAATTCATATAATTTCGCTTACCCTACGTTTCGACATGGTATTTGACAACATCAGGTTAAAACACTAAAATACAAATTATGGAGTTTGAGACATATTCAACTTAACACAATATTGAAATGTATGCACTAAAATAATTCTTCAAAAATATATAGTTCGAAATATTACATGTTATTTAACTCAATATAAAAATATCTGTAACATTTATGAGTATTCACTTACAAATTATTTTATTTGAATTCTGCGTTCGCATCGTACGAACGTTATTGTAGATTGACTGCGGGAGTTATCGGGAATGGTTTGTTTATCTTTCATGCATTTTTACCCTCTTCATTAGTACACCGCATTGTTTATATTGAGTTCTAGTATATGAGCCAGATTGTATTTTTTTGGCAGCA
Source organism: Gonioctena quinquepunctata (assembly GCA_018342105.1). Lineage (NCBI taxonomy): Eukaryota > Metazoa > Arthropoda > Insecta > Coleoptera > Chrysomelidae > Gonioctena > Gonioctena quinquepunctata. The sequence goes on from JAFIRS010005472.1 coordinate 49,399, forward strand.
TGTAAAGATCAGTTTTCATTATTATCACGATATACAAAGTTAAAAAAGGTTGTTATAAATCTGGCTTAAGTTTTTGATATCATTTCTATTGTTAATGCTATTGGGGTCTTTTTTAATATGTATCATTTCAAGGAATGTTCTTACTCTTGGGTTCCTTTCTTTGGTCAAAATTTCAACGTTGTTAGTGTCAAACTTAAGTTGATTTTCTTTTTCGTGTTTGGATAAGGCTGTAATGTCGGTTTTTGAGTATTTGTGGGCTTGTACTCGTTTCTGCAAATGTTGTTTTGTTTGACCTATATAGGTACTTTGACAGTCTTTACACGGTACTCTATATACTTTATGAGTTTGTTTGTTTTTTGGTATTTCTGGTTTTAATTGTGAATAAATGGTTTTGTTCGTATGTTTCAGTCGGTGTGAAATAGTTATGTTGTGTTTTTCCATTGTTTTATAAATTTTATTCAATAATTTGTCTATGTATGGTAAAGGTATGTATGTTGTTGTTTTCTTTACTTCATTATAATGTTTATTTAGATGCATTATTCGTTTGTTTATTGTTTTTTCTGAAAGTGGGTGGAAATTTTCTTTATATATTCTGATTATTTCTATAATAGTTTCCCTAATTTGGGTAAACTTTAAGCGTCGTTTGAAATATTTTGTAACGATTTGATGCATTTTTTTTTGGTTTATAATAAACCAGTTTGTGAAAATGTTTCCAGTATTGTCGTGTATAATTGTTGTGTCGAGAGAGTTAATTTGTTTTTCTATTTCTTTTTCTATTGTAAATTTCAATCTAGGATGATATTTATTAAATTTTTCTAGTATGTCATCAACTTTGTCAGTAGGAATACAGGTTAACCAATCGTCTACATATCGTTCGAACAATATTGGTTTGAAAGTTAGTGATTTGATGATATTTTCTTCAACATACCCCAATAACCAGATTTGCTACTGTTGCAGCAATTGCAATACAGTCCGGCTCATATATACTAGAACTCAATATAAACAATCCGGTGTACTCATGAAGAGGGTAAAAATGCATGAAAGATAAACAAACCATTCCCGATAACTCCGCCGCAGTCACACCTACAATAACGTTCGTACGAATAATTTGTAAGTGAATACTCATAAATGTTACAGATATTTTTAAATTGAGTTAAATAACATGTTATATTTCGAACCATATGTTTTAAAATAATTATTTTAGTGCATACATTTTAATATTGTGTTAAGTTGAATATGTCCCAAACTCCATAATTTGTATTCTAGTGTTTTAACCTGATGATGACAGATACTATGTCGAAACGTAATTAAGCGAAATTATATGAATTGACTGAATCAGACCTTTATTCCGAGAAATTGAAGAAAATATATATGTGGTCAAGAAACGAAAGAGAAAATATATATATATATATATATATATATATATATATAATATTCAATGTAATCATTTCATTTGTATTGTGTTGGTTGAATCAGTTACACCACACAGCTGTAGACCACTATGAAACGAGTAATGATAAATGAAAATAATAATGAAACCTACTATTTGGTAACTTGGACTTACGCTTATAAACATGCCAGAAAAATGTATTAGCAATATGTGGCAGCAGATCGAATGAGATTCCAAAGAAGAATAAATGAAGCTGCAAACATTATTTATCCAATATTGAATGCTGTTCATAGACTGAAAATATTCCATCAAAGATTTTGTGATTGATAAATAAATGTATAGTATAAGCTATATAGCAACATGTTTTATTTTCCCAAGTGAAATCGAATATTTGTAGATAAATATTAAATTTATGATATATCATTGTGATCCTATTTATATCTACCTACATGTTTTGATTTCCAAATATATTTGAAAATTATTACTTGATAAAGTAGAGGATAGCGCCCCGTGGATGGCACCCCAACTCGCACCATCCTTGTGTGTACCAACCTTTAGAATGTACACCCCAATATCTATTTTACCCCTAACAACTAATCATCTATCGTGATGACATCATCATTCATGATGACATCATCATAATCGTCGTAGTCCTCCACAATAATGTCATGAAAATCCATTTCCTCCGTCCGCCTGCGCACGAGCCCCACAAGTTTCCATCGAGGGTCTCTGTCTAACCATTTGATGTCCCCAACACAATCGCAATGTTCGTCGCACATGTGGACGGTTTCATCCGAATCGTCAGAATCCCAATCCTCCTCAGCTCCTGAGCCTGAATCTGACTCATAATATTGGCCAGAAGAAGAGCTCACTTCATCTGCTTGGATGGAGCCATCGCCAGCTGACAACTCCAATGAACTTGGAGGTGGTGAATCACCTCGTTCCAACACATAAGAACTGGAATCAGCAACGACTTTGGTTACGTTTGACATGATGATCAGAAGTGAGGAAATGATCGACGTCCCAATTTATTTATTGTAATTCAGAGGAGTGGAAGGGGTAAGTCAGGAGTAAGAATGTAGTCGATCATTCAAGTTTCAAATAGACTCATTTCCATCATTAATTTAAGAATATTTTATGTGAAGACTGAATGTGATTTCACTAGATGTTATTTTTTTGTTTATTCTTAACTTCATAACATTATGTTCTCTGTTCCCAAGTAATACTGAATATTTGGAAAAAAAATATAAAAACTTATATCATTGTGAGCGCACCGATGTTCTTCAACTTTTATCATTCTGATTATAGCTGTTGTATCATTAAATAACATTAAAAATCTATTCTTGATGGACTAGAGGATGACGCCAGGCGCCCCCCTCCCCCCCACCCCTGTGGATGGCGCCCCAACCTCGCACCACCCTTTTGTGTACCAACCTTTCAGAATGTACACCCCAATATAAAGTCCACCCCTAATCGTCTATCATGATGACATCATCATCATCGTCTATCACGATGACACCATCATCCACTGTTGTCACTAACATCAATCACGTCGTCCACCGGCTGTTGCACTGCCAGCCGCTGCCCGGTCTACGTATGACATTAAGCCCACCACTCATCCTGGTCCATCCTATCCCTCTCAGCATCACTTACACATTCACAAAAGTCATTGCAGACATGACCATTTTCTGACTCTTCCGGATCACTAAACCACCAGTCATCATTTCCATGAAATGATCTTCCACTTGAAGACGCAGAGTCCGACTCGGAATCAGAGTTATAAGCCCCATCAGCTTGTTGTCCCGAAGTAGGATAGGACCATGGTAATCCTGGTTTAACCCCAATCACTTGGTCATCCTTGATTGAACAACCGGACCAAAACCCGGATTGTTAATTAACTATGGATAAGAAGGTTATGCATTTTTCAATGAAAAACCAATCCTATCCTGGATTCCTTAAATCCAGTGTTATTATATATATAATACTGACAGGGTTATGGCGAAACCGCCATTTTTATAACGCCTGATGTGTGCCAGAATAGCCAACTTCATAGAACTTATTTTCAAATTTTGAAAGGTAGAATAGATCTATATCTTGGCCGAATGTGCCGAGCAGAGAAGAAATAAATGAAAAATATATCAATCAATTTTTGTAGAGTGTATTGTTAAGGCCTCAAAGAATAATATGTATGAAAAGAAAAAGATCATTTCGCATGGTATCAGTAAACTTGTTACTACCATCAGGGTATATTTATCTATTAATTCATTTCCCTCTAGCGAAATAAATTTACGAGCTTCAATATTTCACGAAAGTGACCAACATCCTCAAACTTCTTACACATTTCAGTTCAAGATAATTTTGAATAATGAAGCATTAGAGCCTGGACATATTTAAACTAGACATTATTTCTATGAAAATGAACAGTGAAGATCTGTAAACATCAAGCATCATCATACATTTTAACTTATTCCCCGCCATCAAATATATTCCTAACTCAACATATATATGCTGATATAAAAAATTAATCATATTTTTGCTCCCTCTGATAGCGCTTTCATTAAGTGACAAAGATACTCGCCATAATCGACTCCCTGGTTTAATACATAAGTTTTGTAGTCATCAACCAACATAGTCCCAAGGACCATATAAAAAAACATAGAGATGGTCATTCATTCATTCATTCATTCCCAAAATGACGGAAAAGAACACGTAAATAGAATAATGAATCATGGTCAAGTTTTTCTAGTACCTATCACCATTAGTTGTATTTGTTGTTCTGATATAAAATTGCAGTAATATTTTTTCCGAAAAATATTTGTCAAGTTAAAAAACAAACTTTTTTTTATTTGTTGAAATTTTCAATGAAAGACATTTGAAAATACACACAAGAATAAGGAAAACGAAATGTGATTGTAATAATCCTTTTGTATCTGAAAGCAATTTTTGTTTATGACTTCCACATATAAAAAAAATTATTCATTTATATTTTTCCACATAAAAAAAAAGTGAAAAATATATTCCTTACTCAACATAATCATTGAAAAATTAATAATATTTGTGCTTTCTCGATGATAACACTTTCATTGAGTTACAAAGATGCTCCCAATACTCCACTCCCTGGTTTAATACAGAAGACAATTGTAGAAAAAGTTTATTTTTTGCGGCTACTTCAACATGGTAAGGCTTATATAATTAAGTCTCATACACGGAGAAAATGGAATTTAGAATGATACACAAATCATCATAAACATTTTAATAAACCATATAATTTTCACAGAATTTAGAATCACTGCTTTAATTTACAATTTTTCTCAATTTGGTTGTGGCTCGGTTTTCCCCTTCTTCTTGAGTTCTTTGAATTTTATCATTTGATTAAGTTTCTTCATCCTTATGAATATTCTTTGTCATAAAAAGGCCTGTGTAATGTCTTCAGGGAAATCCAAATTTTTCAATTTCAAAAACATTCTTTTAAAAATAAATCTCTTAGAGAAGAAGCGCCTTTTATTAATGTTCTTAAAATGCATTTCTAAAATTCTGATATTTTTTCAGAAGTTTATTAGAGGGTTCTGTCAGGCCTCCATAAGATGTTAAATTTAAACCCCTGATAGTTTCAATACAATTTCTTCATGTTTTAACATGTAAGTAAAATTCCCATTTCTGGATAAGTTTTTTGAACTTTCGGCCAACCATCCTGACAAATAGTTCAATCCATCCTCTTTCAACTTGGTCTGCAGCATAGTAGAAGGTTTTCAGTTGGATTTGATGTTGAAGGGAAAATCACTCTCATCTGCCAATTCGTTTTTATAATAAAATGAATGGTGGTTCGATTGATTTTGAAATATGAACAGGATGTTCATAAAATCAAAATGGAATCATCTGCGACTGAAAGATAAACTTTACCTAGGTTGGGCTTCTGCTCCTTAACATGAGCCAGTAAGTATTCCTTTTGTCCTCATATCTGAGTACTTTTTTTTTTTTTCATGTACCATACCCGGAGTCTTTCCTTCAAAGGGAAAAAAAAAAGTCAAATTTAAGTATCAATTCCAGAATTTAGTAATAGGAATTAAAATGTACAAAAAAAGTTTGTTTGGAAAATTTTCCAGACTAAATTTTATATCAAAGTGAAAATTTTAAAAAAAAGAAATGTCAAAAAATGGATTCCATATCCAAATTGTTATTTTAAATACATGAATCTGTAAAAAAATAACACTGAAATGGGATTATTCCTTTAATTAATGAAAGCAATTTTAACCTTTTTTTAATTCATATTGGTTGAAAATGATTGGGATACACATTGACATCAATATGATACCATCATTGGTGGTTTATGTTTATTCACCTAAAACTACCATTCTGGAGCCTATACAACAAATTCATTAAGTAGGATGATCATCTAAGCCCCCCCCCGACTTTCAATTGACCAAATAAATTTTCCACAGCGTCTTGATTGAGTTTGGAAGTTAGGGGAAAAAAGTTGATTCCATAACCTTTTCCATTTCTTCAAATAGCTCTTTCAGGGCATTATTGATATTAATATGGCTTTCTTGAAAAACTTGTAGATTTTTTTCCAATGCAAAACACATTTTTGAAAACCCCCGGTACATTTCCTCAATCTATCAACCTGTTCTTTTTGGCGTGATATGGTTTTTGAAAATCTGAGGGCTCCTTCAAATTTCTTGAATTCATAATATATCAAAATCATTTACAAGTTGAATAAAATATTCCAAATTGTTACTTTTTTCAGTGTTATAATATCTTTTTTTATAGCCGGCAGTAGAATGTAAAACAACTAGGGTCACATTTTGTTTTTTTTTTCCTTTTAACTTTCGATGTTTTTCTGAAAGTTTGAAAATGGAAGAGACTTGATTTTGCTGTTCTGACTGATCAAACTTTTTGTTCTTATGGACCTTTTTCCGGTGGAAAGATAAAAACTGAAGTTGGAGATGAGAACTTTTTTGTATTAAGTTTTACAGAAAATGTACCATAGTTCTTACCAGTTTTTAATAACCAATTTCTGAACAGTTTCAGGAGATGTGGAGCATCAAGGAAACAGAAGATTTTATTGTTGTTGTAAGTGGTTTCTAGTAAATGTAACATTCAATTATTTCAGGGTATTCTGGTCTGAAGGGCCACAATCACTAAACTACTGCAATAACATGAAATGAAATATCATAGAGGAGTAGGAGATTTAAGCCGGTTCTGGCTCTCCCCCCACCACTATGACGTCACGTGTGACCTTGAATAGTTGCAGGTGTGCAATGTGTGTGTGTTTGACCTTGAGATTTGACTTTGAGATTTGTCATTGAGTTTTGACATGGGGTTTGCCGACTTTGAGATTCGACTTCGTTTTGACCT
>JAFIRS010005473.1:0-56115 GCA_018342105.1 Gonioctena quinquepunctata
CTATGAAAATATTATTATATAAAGGTCTAAGTCAATATAATGAATTACCCAAGTAAAAAAAGAGGTCAATAATATTCATGAATTTAAATCAAAACTAACTGAACATATGAAAAATAATTAAGATATTAAATAACCAATATATAACTTTAACTATTATTTTTTGTAACTATTATAATTTGAACTATTAGTCATAAGTTGAAAATAAAATTGCAAGGAAGAAATGAAAATTTTAAAGGGTATACCTATATAAACAAAAAACTATTCATTCATAAATTTGTACTGGGTTTTTCGATTTGAGGGATTTTTTTTTTAATAGATAGGTATACCTTTTTTTTTGATTTCAAAGGGAAATTTAAAACCCCCTTACGGGTAGAAAAATAGGGATAATTGATTTTCACTAGTGAACTTTGGGCACAAAAATACGTAGTTGAAATGACAGATCGCTACGACATTTTCTTGTTCCACATCCGTAAAAAAATCAGATATTTTATGAGAGGATGGAATGATATACAAAGTAATGAAATAAACCAACCGAAAACAAAAAATAAATAGTAAAAAGTAGAAATCTATTATTTAACTGGTAATAGTTGAAGTAAGGGGGGAAATGATTTTGGAAGTAATCAAAACAAGTAGGTAGTAATTGGTAGATTTTACCACAAAACATTTAAAAAAAAAAAAACTTTTAACAAAAAAATTAAACCGACGAAATACGAACTAAAAAAAGTAAAAAAAATTTTTTTTCAAAAAAAAAACAACAAAAATTAAAATTAAATTTTATTAAAAATGAATTTCCCATAGTAACTGAGGAGCCCGGGCCAAACAAACTAGCAATTGAATTAGGTAAAGGTAAAATGAGGGCCCAGCGAGATGCACGGCTGGTTTTGATGACTTTTTTAAAGATAATGATCTTCAAAATTGTTTGTTTGGCGCCGACTCAAAATCAGGTATTTCATTAGTTTAGGAGCTCAATTCATTTAGAAAAAAAAGGTTTATTTTTTTTTTTTGTTTTTCGGATTTTTCGTCGGTTTAATTTTTTTTTAAAAAAAGTTCTTTATAGTGTAGAAAAATTTTTGAATGCATGAAAAATTTTACATAACTTTTAATTTATATATTTTTTTTTTTACAACAAAATTTTTTTTAAATGTTACAAAAAAATTTTATGTCGATTGAATGTTTTACATATTATCCATTTATATTTTTTACATATTATTTTCCATAGACCATATTTCTGTACAAACTGAGGGCTAAAAACCCTTTTTAAAATAGCCAAATAAAGTCTATTCTACCCTATCAATGGGTTGAATAAGGTTTGAAAAAAACAGTTTTCGATAAAACATAATAAACGAATGACGAAAAATGAGCAGAATTATCCTTTTTTTTTCGGTTCGAGAACTTAAATTTTTCATAAAGAAGTTATTGATGGGGGGAATCCAGGTTGTACAGAAAAAATTTTTTGTATAAACATAATGAACGAATGCATTGAAAAATGGGCGGAAGATCGATTTTGTTTCGATTGATGTCGGTTTGAAAATTGAAATTTCCCCCCCACATTAAATCCATACCAGGGCCCCAACTTTGGGGGTTGGCAAAAAAACCGATAATCGCCATAAGAATTTTTCACAGTGTGCCCCTTTTGAAAAAAGTGTTTTTTTTGGTTATTTTCGAGTTTTTGTGTTGTTGATTAAAAATTCCAGATGGAGAGTGATTACCGAAGACACATTGTTGAAAAGCAGAGGCTTTGGTGAACGGAGCTTGAAAATACACCCCCATCTTTGTTTACATTTTTATAAATGATTTGTTACAGGTATAAAATGAAGTTGGATTGATCATGATTGAGATCCTTTTACACTGAATTTTTTTTGAACTAAATTGTTCAATTGTTTTTCCCTCCTGTTACGAATATGGATATTATTTTGCATTTGTTTTTACTCAGTTTCCCAAATGCAGATGAACCCCCCATACAAGTTTAGAATCCATACATACTTTAATCTTTCGTCGAAGGTAGAACAAAAATTCAGAATCATTTATATATTTAGTTAGTCTAGATGTTTTTTCTTGGGCAGCGGGTTTTTTTCAATGGACATGTACAGTTGAAATTTTGAGTCATCGAAGGAATTATTATAAATTGGGAATAAAATACATAAGAAGAAATTATAACTTCTGATCTGTTCTATTATGTTTATTGCCACATTTGTTTATTATAAGAGACATTGATTTGATATTTAAGAATATTACTTCAACTTTCGTAATAGTTTTTTCTAATCGACATAATTTTTTTTCAGGTCAAGTATTCACAAAAGGCAAATTAAAACCTTAAAGGTTTGGTACAAATTGAAAAGGATGAAAGATTTGTCCCCTGTCACTGTATTGTATGGCCGGAACAGTGAAGAGGTGGTCATTTTTGGTATATTAGAGGCAATGTCACGCACAGTTTTTAGTTGGGTGGCCAATGCCATCCAGTAAAAAAAAATTTTTTGGGACGATTCCCTTTTTGCCCCAGTTGTTTTAAAAAATTGTTTCAAATGAATATATATATAAATAAATGTTTGTTTATTTGTTGTTTTATGTTTCAGTTGATTCCCTTTTAATTTAATACCCATTATAAAAATTACAATATTGATATTTGTATATAGTAAAATTTGATAAATATCACGATATATCCTTTTTTTACTGTTAATAAATTACGATATTTGAAGGTTGTAGACGATGTGGTAACTTGATTACCCTGCCGATCTTTCCTAAAATTCAATGGAATTGAATGCAAATGTTTCCTAAACTGTTATTTTAATTTAAGCGTGTTCCACCTAACAATCCCTACCGGTTTCAGGCTTCTTGCCCTCATCAAAATTAAAAAATAAATTATCAGAAAGAAAATTTGCATTCAATTCCATTGATTTTTATGGAATATGCATGGATTTTCAGGTGAATATCATTAAATTTTTATTTAAAAAATATTGTTTTTATGGACTCCTTTCTGGGTTTAATTTTAATTGAATCTTTATGTGAAAAACCGTCTAAATTGTTTTTTAAATGGGATGTTATCACGAATTTCAACAGGGTATGTCTGTTTTCAGCCTTTTGATACTTGATTTTCGAATCCGAAGATCTTCTACGGAACAAATCAAATCAAAAAGTCTAAATTATAGGTGGTATCCATGACGGAATGAAGGATGTTATCCGAATGTGCACACAGGGTATGTCTGCTGCAGCTCTCTGATTTGATTTTCGAATCCGTAAGACTTCTACGGGAAAAAATCAAATCACAAAAGTCTGAAGTTATGGTAGGTATCCATGACGGAATGAAGGATGTTATCACGAATTTCAAAGGGTAGTTTGCTGCAGCTCTCTGATACTTATTTTGAATCCGAAGATCTTTTACGGAACAAACAAATCACAAAAGTTAAATTATAGGTAGGATCCGCGGAATGAAGGGTGTTATCACGAATGTGCACAAAGGGTTTTCTGCTGCAGCCCCCTTTATACTTGATTTTTAACCGAAGATTCACGAACAAACAAATCACAAAAGTCTGAAGTTGGTAGGATCCATGACGGAATGAAGGATGTTATCAGAATGGGACCCAGGGTATATTCTCAGCCCTTGATTTGATTTTCAAATCCGTAAGATCTTCTAGGTTGATTTTAGCAAATAGAGCTCTTTTTCCTCCTCGATAAGCCCTTTTAACTGGTCAAAAAAATTTTGATTTGATACTGTAAAACGAGTGAAACCGATCCGCGGGCGGGACCCACAGTTAACTATAAAGCTAAAGGGGGATTTTTTTTCAGTTGAAGCAGAATTATAATCCTAAATTGAAAAAAAATACCAAATTCGCACAGAAAACACAAAATAAACACTTTTAAAATTTTGGTGCTTTTGAGAATTACAATTTTTGCCAACAGCCGCCATATTGCTTTTTTGACAGGTCGATGGATTGCCTAATAGGGGATATTTTCAATTTAAAGCTGATATTTAAAAATTCGCCCTTTCAGGTGTAGCTTTTCCCGCAGTATCAGCATCATCTCGCAAAATTATCAAACCGAATAACTTTCCTGTCCTCGAAAATTAACCCAAAATTACACCACCTTGTTTCTAATATGAATGCATTCAACCAAGGTAATTTAGTGACACCGGGGGTGAGTAGAACATTCTTTTTTAAACCCCTTTTCGAACTCGAAAAGGTGATCATTTTCACTGATGCCCCAAAAACATCGATGGTACAGGTTTTGCATTTTTTACACTCTAAAAATGTGAGAAAGGGGGACCCCTTTAAAAACTCTGTTCCCCCCAAAGAAATAAATAGATAACCTTAGAGGAACTTAAAATAGATGATGATACCAAAAAAGATATATATGCAATGAAAATTTCAAATAATTAATGTAGAAAGTATACAACACTAATAGTGAAATAAAAATAAGGCCCTGTTTTTCCAATTTTACGAAGATATCGTGAACGTTTTTTAGATGGCTTCAAATTAATTGAATATAAAAAAACTCAAACTATTATTTTCTTTTCCCAAAAAAAAGGTAGCCCAGATGATGTAAAATACTTTTGAAGAATTGTTTGATATATTGCAAGCCCCTGTTGAACCTTACAACTCCCTTTGAAAAATTGTAGAGTTCCCAGTGATATCAAAGTATCCACAATAGTCCCAAATTTCCCTAAGGAAAAAAATTCCAACGATGCTAAAGACCGCGACCAATCAATTGCCCCTTAAATAGAGAAAATATTAGAGAAAGCTGTATATGAAAAAATTTTTTGATTTTCTGACCAGAACGGAGTAATCAAGTTCCAGTGGGTTTTCCCGGGGGCACAATTGTGAAACAGCTTTAAGTGTGTGCTTGATGATTTCAAAATTTGATTACATTTAATGACAGGGGGTTTTTTCCCTTGACCTGCAAAGAGTTTTTGAAACTGTTGGGGGGTAGGTTTAAAAAAAAAAAAGTATTGGTTTATTGGGGATAAATTTTATGGTTGGTTGATTATCTCGAGAACCGAAGACAAAACTTAAATTGAACAATATTCTTCTGATGAAATCATAAACGAACAGGGGTTCCACAGGGTGGTGTACTTGGCCCCCTATTATTTTAATATACAACGATGGGGAATAATGTTGGAATATCTCAATTCATTTATTTGTGATGACACACTGATTCACTTTTCAAATTCAGTGTACGAGGTAGTGAATATAATCAACGAAACACTAGCAAACATATTCAGATGGTGTTTGGCCAACAAACAAAAAAGGTAAAAAAAAAAAAAACAAATTCAGTTAATAGGTAACGACAAGGAATAAAAATTTCAAAGAAAATATGTGTGAAAAAAAAATCAACAATAGTTCAATTGTGCTAGTGGATATTTACAAAATTTAGAGTAATTATTGAAAGAGATTTGAAATTCAAAGAATATGCAAAAATATATAATAGAAACAATATCATTTAAAAAAAACTATTTTTTTATAGAAACCTTTGGGTTTTCTCCATATGGTCAAAAAAATATTATTTCAAAAACAATTTTAATCACTTCAACACTGCTCTACCATACATTTTTTCTAAAAAAATGAAATGAACGATTAAAAATTCAAAATCGAAATTTGAATAATATTATCCGCCCAAACGAACACCTATAATGAAATGTTAAAAGCTTGACTGGTTACCAGTAGAAAAAAAGTTACTATATCAAACACTGATCTTCATCTTTAAAATAAGAACAGGTAGTGCTCCACCATATCTGAGGGAAAAATTCTTTTTATCAGAACACCCCAATTTCAACACCGAAAAGGGAAAAAATTTATTCATTCCAAATGTGAAACAAAAATCGCAAAAAAGTTTTTTAGAGGACTATATGTTCAATTTAACTTTCTGAGGGCCTAAAAATTCATCATGATGATACCTATTTTAACATTTATTTATTTTGTGTATATGAATGTATATATAGTGTTGTGCTAATTACTATCTGTTTGTTATCAATGATTTCTATGTAACTATATTTTATTCTATTATTTTATTTATTGACTGTTTTTTTATATATTAGTCATGGTAAAAAAGGATTCATATATATATATATATATATATATATATATATATATATATAAAAGAATTTCATTTTTTTCACATAGGCATGTAGCTCAAAGCACTTTATTCGAGAATACCTAATCATAAAAAGGTTGATTGTACCATTACAAAAAAAAAAAAATGGTAGACTTTAAAAATTTTTTTTGTAAGTAAATATAGATTTGTAAAGAAAAAAAAAATATATTTATTGTCGGGGAATCGAATTTCAGGCTATAGTGAAAATACCATTTATATTTGAAACCCCAAACGTTTTAGGTAAAAAACGACCATCTTCAGGGAAATTTGAAAAGTGAAAAGGTTATAGGAAATATACTTTGGATGAAGATTCTGTGATACAAAAATAAATTGTGTGAAGTTGTTGAAATTGAAAAAATTTCACTTATAAAATTTTACCAAGTAGTTGAGAAAATAATTTTTTTTTTGTGAAACATCTCTAAAAATTTAAAAATTTTCCCCGGAACTTTCGTAGATATGATAGGGAAAAAGGGGTGAAAAAAAAATGCTGTATTGGTTATTATGCCTTTTCCAACTAAAAAATTTTTTTATATAACTCAACTGATCAATTTTATTATGCCAAATCTACCCCACATCTCCTGTAATATCAAAATCGGGGGAAAAACCCAGTAACCCAAATAATTTTTTATTCTACAAAAAAAGATCGGGGCTCATTTTCAATCTAATGATTAAAATTTTTTAGAGAAATTTTTAAAGATTAAATCTTAACATATCCATGTTTTTATTTTTTTTAAATGTAAAATTTATTTCTGAAAAAAGAAATATATGCGACACTTTTTCCCCAAAAATATAACTATTCCACGAAACGGAATTATCGGGGTCCGACTCATAACACATCATTTTTAAAACCAGTCCGTCATATACGGGAAATTTTCCCTTTTTTTAACAATCTTCCAACTGTTTAAAAGGAAAAAAATTTAAAAAAAAAAATATTTCAAATAAAAATTGGAAATATCTGCAAAAAAAAATTTTTTTAACAGCTTTTTTTTTAATTTTTTAAAATTGGATAAAATTTGGTTCTGTCTGTTATATGACATTTATATTTTACAGTTTTTTTAAATTTCCCGGATAAAATGTTGGCCCTTCTGTGTATATGTGACATTTATATTTTGGATTTTGATTTTTTGGGGTCCCTTTTTGTGTTCTTGACGTATCCTATATCATGTATTTGATTTTAAAAAGGGTTCAATAAATTTTATTATTATTATTATTATTATATCCTCCTTCTGTATTGAATCTTAGGAGTCTATTCCTGTTGTAGTTTTTTATTCATTGGGGGAATTTATCCATAGATTTCTAGCCACACATGCTGACGTAGTGGAAAAAAAAATTTTGGTTTTTAAATTTATAAATTCCCGGGGCAAAAAAACTGGGGGCGGAAATATTCAACATTCAAAATGTGATCTGGGAAAATTTTTCAGCTTTCGATATCACTGGGGGTTAGTCGATATGAAAACCGGGGAAAAAAAGTCAATTTATTATGAAAAGGGGGGGTTAAGATGACCACTTTTTTCGGAAATGTTTCTTACTAACAGACTTTTTGATAAATGATTTTTTTTAATGGGGATCGGTCAGTTCTTCCACTCTTTGTTGAATCAGTACCAAAGGGTTTCGTTATGAAAAAATTTTAAGAATTTTAGAATTTCAGGTTGATTACCCCTAGTGAAATCGTTTTTTTTTTGTCACCCCCGGTTACGAAAAATTATTTTTTATCGGGGGGCGTCAATTCTTTTTCATCCCTCAAAATTTGGGAACCCAAGATTTCAATGAAAATCATACCAATTTGGGAAAAATTCATGCTGATTGCCGTAGTGGAATCGTTTTTTTTTTCACCCCCACAAATTTTTGAGAAAATGTTTTTTTTATTTTGCATCGTAATTCTTTACATACCTCGTAAAATCAAAAACCCCCCAAGATGCGCGTTCTTTGGGAAAAATCATACAAATTATAAAAGAATTAAATGTTGATTACCATGGGTTTAACTGTTTTCCTTGTCACCCCATAGTTTTCGAGAAAATTATTTTTTTTTATCGAGTAACGACAATTTTATACCCTCGTAAAATCCAACCCCAGAATGTCGTTCATGAAAATCCCCTACCAATCATTAAGAATTTGATGTTGTTTCCGTAGTGAAATGGTTTTTTTTTTTTTTACCCTCAAAGTTTTTGAAAAATGATTTTTTATCAGGGATCGTCAATTCTTTACACCCCTCGTAAAATCAGAAACAAGATGGTGCGTTAATGAAAATCATACGAGTTATATGGAATTCCATGCTGATTGCCGTAGTAAAGATTTTTTTATCGAGTAACAACAATTCTTTACATCCCTTGTCAAATCCAAACCACCAAATGTGCGTTCATGAAAATCATACCAATATGAGAATTTGATGTTGTTCACTGTAGTGAAATCGTTTTCTTTGTCACCCTCACAGTTTTCGAGAAAATGATTTTTTATCGGGCATAGTAAATTCTTTACCCCCCCTCAAAATCAAAACCACAAGATTTGCGTTCACGAAACTCTTACCAATTATGAAAAATTCGATGATGTTCACCGTAGTGGAATCGTTTTCCTTGTCACCCTCAAGGTTTTGGAGAAAATGATTTTTTTATCGGGCATCGTTAATTCTTTACACACCTCGTAAAAACAGAAACCCAAGATGTGCGTTCATGAAAATCACACAAATTATAGAAAATTTCATGCTGATTGCCTATAGTAGAAATCGTTTTTCTTGTCACCGTTACAGTTTTCGAGAAAATTATTTTTTTATCGGGTATCGTCAATTCTTTACATCCCTCGTAAAATCAGAATCCCACGATGTGCGTTGATGAAAATCATACGAGTTATCAAGAATTTGATGTTGTTTACCGCAGTGGAATCGTTTTCTCTGTCACCCTCACAGTTTTCGAGAAAATGATTTTTTTATCGAGCATCGTCAATTCTTTACACCCCTCGTAAAATCAGAAACAGAAGATGTGCTTTCACGAAACTCATACCAACTATGAAGAATTTGATCATGTTCATCGAAGTGAAATCGTTTTTCTTGTCACCCTCTAACTTTTCGAGAAAATGATTTTTTTATCGGGCATCTCATCCCTCGTAAAATCAGAAACCCAAGATGTGCGTTAATGAAAATCATACCAATTATAGAGAATTTCATGCTCATTGCAATTCTTTACACCCCTTGTAAAATCCAAACCGCAAGATGTGCGTTCATGAAAATCATACCAAATATAAAGAATTTGTTGTTGTTTAGTGTACACAACATCAAATTCTTCATATTTGGTATGATTTTCATGAACGCACATCTTGTGGTTTGGATTTTACAAGGGGTGTGAAGAATTGTTGTTACTCTTTAAAAAAATCATTTTCGCGAAAACTGTATGGGTGACAAGGAAAACAATTCTACTACCGCAATCAGCATGAAATTTTCTATAATTGGTATGATTTTCATTAACGACATCTTGGAGTTCTGATTTTACGAGGATGTGAAGAATTGACGATGCCCGATAAAAAATCTTTTTCTCGAAAGCTGTTAGGGTGACAAGGAAAACGATTCCACTACCGCAATCAGCATGAAGTTCTCTATAATGGGTATGATTTTCATTAACGCACATCTTGCGATTCTGATTTCACGAGGGATGTAAAGAATTGACGAGGCCCGATAAAAAATCATTTTCTCGAAACTGAGGTGACAAGAAAAACTATTTCACTACGGTGAACATCATCAAATTCTTCATAATTGGTATGAGTTTCGTGAACGCACATCTTGTGGTATCTGATTTTACGAGGTGTAAAAATTGTTACGCGATAAGAATATCATTTTCTAGAAAACTGACAAGAAAAACGATTCCATTACTGTAATCAACCTGAAATTCTATAATGCTTATAATTTTCATGAACGCACCTCTTGTGGTACTGATTCAACGAAGTGTGTGAAGAACTGACGCGATCCCCATTGAAAAAATCATTTGATCAAAAGTCTGTTAGTGACAGAAACATTTCCGTAGAGAAGTGACGTCATCTTAAGAGGTCCCTTTCATAATATTAATTGACATGATTCCAGGTTTCATATCGACTGATATCATGATGATATCGAAAGCTGTTGAATTCCAGATCACATATGAATGTTGAATATTTCCGGCCACAGATTTTTAGTCCGGGTACTGATAAATATGTAACCCAGCCACAGATTTTAATTTTCCACTACGTCAGCATGTGTGGCTAGAAATCTATGGATACACCAATCTTGTATTCATGTTTCATGTTCCCCATTTCTTTCTATTTTTGTAGGTAATTATTTAATTTAAAAGAATACTACATATTCTACTAGTGTATGGCCGAATGACCCAATACAAAGACAATTCAATAAAAGTCTTCACACAATATATTTCCAAGAATAAAAATAAATCATGTTGCATATTATATTCCATAGAGCTGGCAAGGCGGGCACATGCCGTTGTTGAAATCAAAATTGAGTTCTTGATCCTTTCCCAAACATTCGTTCTGTACTAGTCTTGAACATGCTTTGCATTTGAAACACTTCTCTGGTTCTTTAATAATTGCACCACAGGATAAACACGCATTTTTCATGTTTTGGGATTTGGACAACAAGGATTCTTGAATATGAAGTCGATACTTATCAGGATCAAAGGACGTGTCTAGATCAAATCCATTCAGAATGCAATATATGAAATGTAAAATGAAAGAACCACAATTGTAGTTGTCGATTTGTATCGAGTGTTTGACAGTAATTATTTGAAAACCTGCCATCGTCATAGAACTTTCATCTCTACGTTTGTTCAATAGCTTGAAGAAACAGTTGAGTCTATCAAACATATCGATATTCATGTCTTCCTAAGATCCAAAGGGATCTATATAAGTGATTGTTTGCTTTGGAAAATCTGTTAATATCAAAGTGTAGTGCCCTGCATGTAAAATTAATTTTTTCGCAGTAGTCTCCGGTCATCGTCGGAGACACAGCTTCTACCTGAGAGGTAAATCTACCTAAGCACTTCGAGATTATGGCCGTCCAGATCATTAGATCGTTGGCGGCCGTTCAATTGGAAGGATTAGTGAGTATTGGAAATTCCCAATCCTACTGTGCTATCTATGCGATTTGTTTATTGGGTCCTATTGCTTTAATCTTTATTGATGTAATTTGAAACGTCGCATTTCCAATCCTACTGCGATATATTAATAATAATAATAATAATCATTCTTACTCTTGCACCTCAATAAATAATAATAAATGAAAAAAAAAAAATTCAAAGAAAGAGAAAAAATATATAAACATAAATCAATTATAATTATAATAATTATGATGAAGGGTGTTTATTCCATTGTTTTCTCGATGAAGATTTTATCAACTACACCATGAGACATTATTAAAAACAATTTTGGAATAAAATCAAATCATGAGATCCACTCCCATACATATAAAGTATACAAACACTATATGGTTGTTCAATTTAAACAAAATGGTATAATAATAATGTGAATAATATAGAACGACAATGATAGAGAGAAAAAGAAAAACATTGAAGAATACAGAACAAAAATACAATATGAAAGAGAATGAATGAAACTTACAAAAATAATAGGTGATAATTATTATAGTGGAGAACACACATGTATTTAATAATGATGTTTATTTGATAATAGTTTTTGATAAAATATTTCGCTTGTAACAATTTTTGAAACACACAATGGATTTAGATTGGAGGATCGGCGGGAGGTCATTATATAACTTTGCGATGGTATAAGTAAAAGATCGCTTGAAATGATCGGTGAAGTGCCTAACAATATTAATCATTTCACGTTCTAAACTGTTTTTTATTATATAAGTATGGGGGTGTACGACTGACAACTATTTTATGGAATAACACCGCGGAATGAAGTGTGCGCCTATCGGACATTTTCAACCATTTTGCTTTTTCAAGGGTGTGTGAAATGGGATCCCTCTTCCTAATGCCAAATGAAAATCTCAAACATGAGTTTTGAACCTTCTGAATTCTCTGTTGTTCATTGGTATTAAAAAAGTAGTGATATACTACATCACAATGGTTAAAAGTGGACAGAATTAGAGAATCACACAATAGTAATTTAGTTTTCAGGTTCAAGGAATGTCTGTGAGGATATAATAATTTCATTTTTCCATAAGCCTTTTGTGTTAACAGTGATATATGCTTTTTAAATTTTAGGTCGTCATCGATTGTAATTCCCAAATTTCTCACATGACTCTTCACCGGAAGATGTACACCACCTAATTTTATACCCAAATCACCAACTTTCAACCTAGTACCCTGTCTTCCAAATTTGATTACAGAGCACTTATCAATATTTATGTGTAGGGAATGTTTTTTCGATATTTCTCTTCAAGATTAACCCGTCAAGTTCAGTCATCACACCCCTTCGTGGTCACTTTGGAGACCTGCAGAACATCACTTTCCAAAGACTCGTTCATCCAACGAACAGCGAGGCTTTGGAACTCATTGCCTACGGAGGTGTTCCCCGAGGCATACAACCTCCAGAAATTTAAGAAGAACACCAACTCCTACCTTCTTTCCCTTGGTTCCCACGATGTTCTCTGAACATTACAGGATATCCCTTTTCGTGGAAACAGAACATAAAAAAAAACACTATGCTGCATCACATCGTATTTGAATGAATAATACAATTGAGTATCATCGGCGTACATATGACACTTCAAATTGTTCAATCCTACGGTCAGTTGAGTCGTATATATAATGTACAAGATGGGCCCAAGTATTGACCCCTGAGGTACACCCGATGTCAATTTCTTTAAATTTGATAAATCATCATCAACTTTCACCATTTGCGATCTGTTCGAGAGATACGATGTGAAAAACTTTACAGCATTATCAGTTGAACCATTATAATGCATTATGGAGAGAAGAAGTTGATGATTTATCGTATCAAAGGCATTACTGTAATCGATCAGAATTAAAGCAGTAATTTCGTCATTATCACAAGCTCTAACAATATCGTCAAGTATATTCAGTAGGGCCGTTGCACAGCTATAATTCGACCTAAAACCTGACTGCATCATAGGGAGGATATTATTATCACAAGCTGATGAGCTATTGCTTTCTCTAAAATTATTGAGAGGTAGGGCAGTAGGGAAATAGGGCGCAGATCTGTATATTCCATTGGTTCCTTAACTTTTGGTATTGGGATCACAATAGATTTTTTCCACATACTAGGAAAAACATTTTTTTCCAGACAGAAATTCATAAGATGTAATATGATGGGTAATAATGATGGGCAACAGAGATTCACAAGAAAATTATCAAGATCGTCAATTCCTCTAGACTTGCTTTTTATTTGTGACATAAAGGTCAGTAACTCAGCCTCCGTGATCAGATGAAATTCTAAAAATGTAGTTACCGAATCATTTATGTTGTTTTCGTAAAAACTTTTTATACCAAAATCAACTTTATTGCTCAGGTTGTTGGACGATATAAAAAAATCATTAATATCACTTGCATTGTGCAACTGAGCGGGAATATTCGAGGATATGGATTTACTATGTATGTTTAGTTTTCTGAGTTTAAGCCACAAATCTTTGGATCTATTATTATTCACAGTAATATGTTCCAGATAAGCCTTTCTTTCGCGTTCAATAGAAGACTTCGTGTAATTTCTGATAGTTTTGTAGTAATTCCAATCCCCGACCATGCCCGTTTTTCTATATTTATTTAGAGCTTTGTCAGGAACGCTGTGCCCCAACCTCAAGCACCACAGGCACCACCAAAATGTGGTCCAACCAGGACAACGACGACGGCAACCACAACAGTTAACCAAGAACTGTTGGCCCTACCTGAAGCGTTCAAGAAGCAACTTCTTGAGCTCTTCAAACAAAGCCAGGCCCCCGGAAACCTTGAATGCTAACACAACCTCCGGAAAAACTCACAATCTGCTCCTGGAACATCAACAGCGCACTCACCCGCAAGGATGAACTGCACGAACTGATATCCAGAGCACAAGTGGATATCATCGCCATCCAGGAAACAGCGCTGAAACCCCAGAAGAACTTCCATCTTCCAGGATTCACCTGCTACCGAACAGACAGACCCGGCTGTCGCACCCGCGGAGGCGCAGCCCTGCTAGTATGGACCGGCCTCGAACAATACGAGGCTGAGAAACCAGAACTATCTCGAGGCGAAGCAGTCGCAGTAAAAGTGAAGGTCAGACGAATAGGAATGCTAAGAATAATCTCAACGTATATCTCACCAGGAGGAGAAGACCTAGCAGAACTATTTCCAGACCATCACCCTACTGTAGCCATCGGAGACTTCAACGCGAAGTCACAGACATGGCACTGCAGAAACAACAATCCACGAGGCCGAAATCTGGAGAACTTACTGGCCGACTACAACGACATCGAAGTAGTAGCCCCCTTCGAACCCACCTACCACGGACAGCAAACCATACACCAAACATCCTAGACATAGCACTGATACAGTCCATCCCAGCCAACACTGAGATGGAAGTATTAGACGAAGGCTCCTCAGACCACAACCCAATCCTAGTAACAATAGGGGAGGGAGACGCGGAACCTGAGGAACCAGCTACCAGGAAGACCACCGACTGGAACCGATTCCAAAGAATCATACACGACTCCATATGACACATCCCACAAATACACACAAGACAGACTTCGAAAGAGCAACAAACCATCCAGGAAGCCATAGAACGCAGCTCCAAGACCACCCAAGCAACCAGGTTCAACTTCCAACTAGCCCTAACAGTGGTTGGGGAGTTAGTTAGAACAGGCGCCGCTTGAAAAGAGATACCAGAGAACACTGGCCCCCGAAGATAGAGAAGAATGAACCAGGCAGGCAGGCAACTGCGGCTGGAACTCAAAGCTCACCAAACACAGCAATGGACAAACAGGATGACAGAAATGAGCACAGAAAATAACTCTGTATGGAGAATGCAGTGAGTACTTCGACAAGGCAGAAGGAAACCGTGCCCGCCACTCCACGGAGAGGGGGGTCTGGTCTACACTGACAACGAAAAGGCAGAAGCATTTGCGGACGCCTTCGAACGCCAGTGTAGAGACAACCAGGCAACCAAACCGACGAGGGGAAGACATGGAAACCCGAGCCAGTCAGACTGCAGGAGAAAAGACGGATCAATGATGTCGAGCACGTCCTTGACCAACTTCGCACGTCCAACTTCGCCAGAAGAAATCAAGGACATCATCCGAAACCTTGCTAGCCGCAAGGCACGTGGACCAGACGAAATTTCGAATATAGCCT
Source organism: Gonioctena quinquepunctata (assembly GCA_018342105.1). Classification (NCBI taxonomy): domain Eukaryota; kingdom Metazoa; phylum Arthropoda; class Insecta; order Coleoptera; family Chrysomelidae; genus Gonioctena; species Gonioctena quinquepunctata. The sequence goes on from JAFIRS010005473.1 coordinate 15,369, forward strand.
TAAAGGCTCTACCGAGAAAAGGAATTGCTGCCTTGACCAACATCGTCAATGCAGTGCTCAGGCTCAGACACTTTCCACGACCATGGAAAGAAGCCACGGCCATCATGATCCCCAAACCCAACAAGAACCATGTGATACCGCAAAACCACCGACCCATCAGCCTCACACCGTCGATGAGCAAGGTGGCAGAGCGAGTCATCCAGAGACGATTGGAACCGCTAACGGAAGAACTCAACGTCCTACCAGACGAGCAGTTCGGCTTCCGACAAGGACACTCTACGGAAATGCAGGTCCTGAGGATAGTGGACTTTGCCATAACAGGCTTCAACCTGGGCAGAGGACACCACACAGGAGCCTTATTCCTAGACATTTCCAAGGCCTTCCACAGGGTCTGGCACGATAGCTTAATCACCGAAATGGCAGACCTCGGATACCCCACTCCCATAGTGAAGCTGATAGACACCTTCCTGCGGGGACGGCGATGCCAATGTAAAGTTGGTAGCGACTTCTCAGCAGTGAGGACCCTAGAAGCAGGAGTACCGGAAGGCGCAGTCTTATCTCCACACCTGTTCTCCATCTATACGGCGGACATCCCAAAGCCTGCTGACAACTTCAACAAACTAGCGCTGTACGCGGACGACACAGCACTAGTGGCCAGATCGGTGAACGCAACGCAAGTAACCCGATACCTGCAAGATCAAGCAGACAAGCTTGAGGACTGGTTCAACCTAGGGAAAATCGAGATCAACGCGGAAAAGAGCCAAGCCATACTTTTCACCATAAGGCGAACAACACCGTCAGGACATGTCATCATGAATAACCAACAAATCCCATGGGCAAACGAGGCCAAATACCTTGGAGTCACCCTGGACTAAAGATTGACATTCAGGCAACACGTAGATCGGAGGCTCGGACTAGCGAAAGCAGCCCGAAAGAACCTCTACCCCCTCATAGGACGCAGTAGCAACATGGACATCCAGTTGAAGCTGCTCCTTATCAGGACCATCCTCCTCCCCATCATCCTGTATGCATCCGCCGCATGGGGTCAATGCGCACAAACATACAGGACCAAGATCCAGCTATTCTTAAACGTGAGCCTAAGAATGGCAGTGAACGCTCCCAGATACGTCCCGAATAGATTTATCTACAGGGACCTGAATGTCAATCCGAACTTCATTGACGACCATCTTCGGAACCACGCCACCGCGACGTTCCTGAAGACGGACACCCACACGAAACCGGTGATCCAAGACATCCCCGCGAACCTAAACCTGGACGATCCCAGGTTTAGAGAAGGGGAAAAGTATATGCGACCAGTCTACCAGAACGACCGTCCACCACCGAGAGTAGCACTCCGGCGCGTCAGGTGAGTAACAACTCAATACAAAACACGTAAGACCAACACACCCACATCACACCTTACACTCACACACCCATCAGGTACATCACCACCATGCACACACAGCACAAGTCAGGTAAACATACAATGATCAGATAACAAGGGGTTTAAAGCACTCAGAGGCTGACTTCATACCACAGGAGGTACGATTTCAATCTCGCAAACGTGCCATTTGCGAGTTGAGGACCGCTTCAAGGAGGAGCGGGGGAGGATGGACATAACGTGAAAGGGATTTACTATCCATGGGCGCTCAACCTTAGGGGGGCTTGGTGTTGGTGTGTTTTTTCGCAGATCTCATCGAAAAATTCCCCCTTGAAATAACCTACATGGAATTTTTCAGGATTATATAAAATCGTATCAGTTTGGTAAACTGACCAAATTTTAAATTGTTTATTGAGAGTGGAAATGTCGTGAAACATTAAATTCGAGCACGTGAAAATAAGAGTATTGGATATGTACTCCTTTTGGAAAAGTGTCGTATAATCCTCGATGGTTATATTTATATTTTGCATCATATTTTGCCACAACATAATTACCTAAATAATTTGATTTGACATAATATCGTGGGTTTTTTATGAGACCATTTTCGAAAAATAATATTTTAGTCAGATCTTCTTTCTGTTTATTTAATTCCAGTTTAAATCCAGTTTTCCTGTGTGATTTGACTCCGAAATTCCTATTGCAACATTTTCCTGAAATACCAGAGTTAATAAGTCCATGGATTCTTCTAGTTTGCTGTCTGCCGAAGTATCTCTACAGGTTAGTATATCCAATTTACAGGGTGTCCCTGGACTTCCTCTTTTCCTCTCGGGAATGTATAGATGGGGTCAAAATATCACCAGTACTTCATATAATTTTTGTTCCTAAAAGCCTTCGTTACCAAGTTACGGGCCCTCAAAGTTACAAAATGAAAAATGTTTTTCTTTGATAACTTTCAAAGTGAATATTCAAAATCATCTAAATTTTGGTGATTGACTAAACAAATGAATTCCTTAGATGAGCTTTCATGCAGGAGTCAGTTGTTTTGCTACAAAGTCAGGAACGGACTATCCCCGATGGTCAACACTCCAAAACTTTGAAATGACCGGGATTTGTCAATATGTTTTAACAAAACAAGGTTACCTGGACAATTTCCTGAATAAAAGTACTCGTGTGTAAAATCGATCGGAGGAACGATTTTTGAAAAAAATGCATTTTTGTTCGACGACATCCAACCTGAGATGTCTACCATTATTCGAAAAGATTAATTTGTAATGAAAATAAAAATGATAGGTACAATGTTCATAACGAATTTTTATCATGCAAACACGTTTACCTTACAAAACTCATGGTGTAAATAATCAATCGCAAGCCTCAAGAGCAAACAGAAATGCAAAATCCGCTACAAAAACTGCTCGATATGACCCCCGTCTCTCTCAATACATTTTCTTAGTCGGCGCAAACACCCTCTCTGCACTTGAAATAGCATGCCAGGGTCGATTCGTATGGCTTCACAATGTAATGTAATTCTATTCAACAAGGCATCTCTGGTGTGGATAGGTGTATCGTAAACGAGGCTTTTTAGATGCCCCCACAGAAAGAAATCCAATGGATTTAAATCCGGAGACCGCGGTGGCCATGAATATGGCCCACCTCTACCAATCCATCTATTGCGGAAAATCTGGTTCAGATGGTCCCGCACAATCAAACTAAAATGAGGAGGAGCACCATCATGCATAAACCACATATCTCGGGTTTGCAATGGAACATGTTCCAAAAGTCCATTCAAATCGTTCTGAATGAACTCCAAATAACGTTCTCCATTCAATCGATCATGTAGAACGAATGGTCCTATAAGATGGTTTCCTATGATACCAGCCCAAACATTCACGTTGAATTTCCGTTGGTGTTTGGTTTGCAATATCCCATGGAGATTTTCTTCAGCCCATATGTGGAGATTATGAGAGTTGATTACTCCATCTCTACTGAAACCTGCTTCATCAGTGAATAAAACTCGAGTAATAAAAGTCATATAATCTATTTGCTTATCCAGGAACCAATTGGCATATTCCAGTCGGGCTGGAAAATCTTCAGGTGTCATGGCATGTACCTTCTGGATGTGATATGGGTGGAGCAGTTGTTCCCTAATTGTTCTATGAGTAGTGGACTTGGATGTATGGAACTGTTCTGATAGGTTTCTGATGCTCGTTGAAGGATCATCAGCGACAGCATCCAAAATATTTTCCTCCAATACAACGGTACGCACAGCCCTAGGAGCGCCCTCACCACCTCGTTTTGGCAAAACTGAACCTACAATAATATCGAAATAAAACAACAGGCATACCTGTCTCCCTCAAGCTGCGATCAACACGCTCGAACGTTTCTCTTGCCGGTAACGTTCGATTGGAAAAATGCTTGGCATACAGACGACGGGCTTCTGCAGCATTACCAAATGCTCGTCCATACAATGCATTCATATCTGCATCTTCGTTGAATGTAAACTGTTCGGCCATATCAAAACACTTCAAACTGTCCTATTAGAATATTGACAATACAATGACAACGCACCACTCAACAAAACAAAATCGCATTCCAGTTGTCATTTTTTATCCACACTAATTTTATTTCTTTCTACAAGGTATTTTTGTCAACATCTGTGGAAGAAATGGATCATAAATTTATTCACCGGATATTTTTCACCTATTCATGTGCAGCCGTTTTTGTAGTTTATTCGTTTGCTTTTTATTAGTTATGTCTTCTGATGTGCGTTTTTTCAGCTAAATTTATCTTCGGGTTAAAGATTTTCTCCCATGAAATTATACTTATCAGTGAAACTCCTCAACATTCAAGCTGTGAATACGAATTTGCAACATCCAAATGTTGAGTTTCATGAGATTCAGATAACACAACACGAAACGTGCTTATTCCACGCGTACATACAAAATATGGACTGAATTCGATATTTCATAGTGGAGTAGCTAGTTAGTTCAAAAACACCACGAATCTACATTACTTGATATTTCATTTGAAAAAATATCTACATTGTGGATGAAACTTTCAACTAGGTACTGTACTTTTTGTTTACGACTTTATTTTAGCATATTTTGTATTATCCCTGTTATAAATGTTGTTGAATTAACGTTAGCATTAGTATTTCTACTGTGAAAATTTTTAATTGCAAATAATGGTAGACGATCGGGTTTGATGTCGTCGAGTAAAACTGCATTTTTATTAAGAATCGTTGCTCCGATCGATTTTCCATACGGGTACTTTTATTCAGCAAATTGTCCAGGTAACCTTGTTTTGTTAAAACATATTGACAAATCACAGTCATTTCAATGTTTTGGGGTGTGGACCATCGGGGGTAGTCCGTTCCTGACTTTGTAGCAAAACAACTGACTCCTGCATGAAAGCTCATCGAACTAATTCATTTGTTCAGTCAATTACCAAAATTTAGATGGTTTTGAATATTTACTTTGAAAGTTATCAAAGAAAAACATTTTTCATTTTGTAACTTTGAGGGCCCGTAACTTGGTAACGAAGGCTTTTAGGAACAAAAGTTATATGAAGTACTGGTGATATTTTGACCCCATCTATACATTTCGAAAGGAAAAGAGGAAGTCCAGGGACACCCTGTATTTAATATGAATATGCCACATTCGAAGGGGAACTGGACAGTGTAATGTTTTTTCAACAAGGGTTTCCATCCTTCCTCTACGATAGGCTTGGAGGTCGCATACTGAGATTTCTTTACGTTGTAAATCGCTAAAAACTCTCTGAAAGAATCCAAATATTCGTCGGTCTCAACATTTTTTGTACCATACGGATTGAATAGGGTTAATACCTTTTCTCAGAGCCGGATTAAGAGGGGGCAAACGGGGCTGCAGCCCCGGGGCCTCCACAAGAGAGGGGCCTCCATAATATAAATTTTTAGGTAAAATTTCCTAACAAATACCGAAGGATATGCAAAATTATATATAAAAAATCTGACAACGAAAGAGCAGTTCTCCCACTTTTTCCTCTCATGTTTCGTTTTAAACATTCAAAAACATGTTTCGTATTCTTGTCAAAATCCATGGTTAATATTAATCTTCGATCTGATGAATCATGTGTATATGCGAGAAACAATCACCAAGTAAAACATCATACTATTATACAAAATATTATATCGTATCGAAATTAGCTGTAAAAACAAGAACAATTGAATTTAAAAAAAATATCCTTTTTTTTATTAAATGAAGGATTTTCTGTCGATGTATTCTTCGAATGACACAAGCAATCTAGATACACAATGAAATTCAATAATCATAAGCAATCAAATTATTTATAAGAGCCCTGTGCGCATTCCATAATAGAACAAAAGTTCAAATTCTGTTGACTATTTTTCTGCCGATTCTACAAACACTTTGCCCGTCTATACCTGTTTTTCCTATTTATTGGCGTTGACAAGTGTCCGCTGAGTGGCGCGCTTGCAGTGTTGCCAATGACAAATCAACAAAGTACACGCTACTTTTACCCAAAATACCCGATTTTACCTGCGGGAATTTCAAAATACCCGTGTTTCAGTCATATAGGTTTTCTCCTTAGATCATATATCATAGCATATATTATCTAAGGTTTTCTCCCCTACGCCTCTGGCGGGTAGGTTGGAAAAAACTTAAGAACGATCATTCGGAACAATCGACATGACCTGCGTTTTAATGGCCATTATTTTTATTCTGGAAGAACTATTCGGTACTATTGGCATACCTGTCAATACTAAAACATCGATATCAGTTACTCTAGAATAAGAATGGTCAACACAATGCATTATCAATGGCAATCCATAGTAACAGGGTCGTTTTCAGGCAACTTTCAATTGAGCTGGGCGGATAATCTTTTATCTTTTCGTTCGGCGCCAATTACTATAAAAATCTTCTGTGTGAAGACTAAAATTAGAAAATTGAGTTATTCTTCAGTGTATTAAATGTTAAAATAAGACAAAAACATTTCAATAAAATATTATTGTTCAAACATAATAAAAAATAATTCTCTAAAATATATATATATATATATATATATATATATATATATATAAATAATTTGAAACACAGTTATTTATCACACTCATACATAACACACAAAAGTTAAAACATAAAAAGTATTTCTTAATTTAAAATACAAAAAAATCTCTGACTGACCGAGAACATTTTTTTCTCTCCAAATATCACTATTCAACATTTCTTCTGTTGGCTCAAAATTCACACAACCCCCATTAGCAGAAATACCGTCTTTGGTGAAAAAAATTGAACGTAGGGTACTTGTTTTTAGTTTATTTCTATGATCAGTCTTTGTTAAATTCAATGAACTGAAAACCCTCTCTACTGAGGCATTTGCGAAGGGTAAACTAAGTAGTAGACTCATAACAATTTTCAAATTTGGAAATCTCAATATATTAGCATAAAGTTTAAATGGAAAAAATGAAACTAACCAGCCACATGTCCATTTTTATAGATACAAATTTTGTTGTTGATATAACATATGTTGATGGTTGATGTATCACTCTATATATGAATACTAAATACTTAAAATACACACACTGCAACTCAACACTCAACTGAAATGACAACCAATCTGAAACAAAGATCGACAGATATAATATGTCAAATCAGTTCACAGAGTCACAGACTTTAAAAATAAGATAGCTGTAGCAGTAACTTTTAAGTTTCGTGGTAGTGGCCTCACTTCCACAAAACAGTGAATAATTCACATGAGATGAGAATGGAAGGAAATACCCGAATTTTACCCGCAAAATTAAAATACCCACAAGAATACACGCAAAGCAGGAAAATACCCGAAAATCGTGTAATTACACGCAGATTGGCAACACTGCGCGCTTGTAACAGAGAAATCCCCGGAATCTGAAAGTGTGAGTCTAAGAGAAAGATGACATTCCGCAACAAATGTAAATCCTTCTGAAAAGGACTATCTATCTATCTATCTAAGATGTTCTAGTATCAAACTCTTGAAAACCAAAATTTCAGAGCTACATTCTCAAACATTGAAATTACAGTGATTATTTTTTGACATTGCTAGAAACCAATGGAAACGTTCAATTCAAATAATTCATATACGTTTTGGCCAATCAATAGTGGGAATATTTTACCTAGAAAATTGTCGCGGGAATAATTTGAGGTATTTTGTTTTTATTGTCTGACAACCTATATTTTTAATTTGACGTCTGTCATCAATTCGCATGAAAAGTGTGAAATGAATCAAATCCGGTTTAGTACATTATATAATTTTGCAAGGAAATGTGTTTATGATCGTAACATCAAAAAATAATCTAAAGAATACCACACGAGAGTTCGATATAGTAGAAAATAATGATCTAGATTCCTTTCTCAAACTTGTTGGCAATAGCCACTCGAGCCAGTTGGTCTCTCTTGTCTATTGCCTGGCAACAAGTTTTCGAAAATCTGTCGAATTATTTTCACTCTCTTGTGATATTACAACTGAGAATGTGATGATGTCAAATTGCACTGGAAAGCGCTCATTTTCCAAAATGAAAAAAATAGGCGAATTACGATGAGACAAAGCCGCCTATCGAAGTTATCGCTTCTTAGCAATGAGAATGATTTTCTCCGGATGCTGGATTTGACCGAAATCATCAATGATTTTTCGTCGAAAAAAGCTCGCATGTATTTTATTACACCTACATATGCTCGTGTCGAAATAATTTGATTTGTTGCGCAATAAATGAAAAATAAAAAAACTTGTTTGAAAAATAATTAGGGGCCTCCACTCCTTTGTTGCCCCAGGGCCTCCACACCTTTTAATCCGGCCCTGCCTTTTCTGAATATCCAACTTCAATAATACCCATTTTTCTTCCGATACTAAAAATGGGATGTAAGTATTTTTTTTTAAAGTAGAGAATTTACTATAAACAAGTTTTTTTTTCATATCGTGGAAGGATTTTTCTGGTGGCCAAAGTTCCACGTCGGATTGCACTTTATTTTTGCAAAGTATTATTTGTCCCATAATATTGATTAATTCTTCGGAGTTGACAAATTTTTCGCCAGATTTCACGAAAGGATAATACCCAATATACAGGGTGAGTCAACAGGATTCCCGTGGTTCATTGCTCCCTAATGTATCACTATTTCGATTTCTTATATTTTTTTGTCAAAAGGACCATCTAAGACCATCTTCTAAAATAATTGTCAATCATACAGGGTGCATTATTGATGCGTGGCTAACCAAAGTTTTTCTTTTTCAAATGAAACACCCGGTATATTTTCATATATTCCGATCGGCTGTTCCATTGGCTGCTCAACGATTTTTTCAATTTTGAATTCCGTTGCGGCGTTGCCAAATAATGCAAAAGAAATCCATTTTGTAGACTTCTTTTCGAAAAATTACCTATTTCACATGATATTCATTGAGATTACCAAGAATTTGAAATAAATTGTACAGGATGTTCGATACAACAACACAAACTTAGCCATTTTCAAACATCGGTATTTTGATTTTTTCAAATGGAGCACCCTGTATATTTTCATTTAGATCAACTCCTTTTTAATGACTCTACACTCTTCATCCCCGACGTCATGTACCTTAAACAACCTGTTTCCGAGATATTCTGGTTTAAAGGAATTGTTCAATATCAAATCAAAAATTCTATAGATTTTTTTATCTACATCTTTATTCATAGAAAATACTGATAGTGAATAATATTTCAATTATTTTTTTCGATCTTCAAAAGCATTCTTGCCAACCCATGAATAACTAGTATAGCAAAAGAAATTTTCAAACGTAACAATTTTTTCTAGTTTAGTTATCCATGACTACCGCTGAAAAAATGACTATCGGAATTTGTAAATAGAGGTAACTGTCAAACTACAATCCAGTTATGTTGAAAATTATTGTGGCATTATGAATTATCGTTTAGAGGACATGGTTAAAATGGTGTATGCTTTGGGAGAAAGTGATGGCAATTGCTTACTGGCATCTAGATTATACGAATAAAAGTTTCCTGAGAGAAGACATCCAGACCAGCGAGCATTTCGAGACCTCAAAACAAGATTTGAGGAAACCGGAAAAGTATTTTACAAAAAGTTTGAACGTGCTTGTCCTGTAACGAATGATGAAAATACTCTTGATATTGCATTGCATATTACCGAGAATCCCCATGTGAGTACACGTATTTTGAGTGGGAATATCTCAAAGTAGTGTTTCTCGGATGGTGAGAAAATGCAATTACCATCCATATCATATGCAGTTAATACAGGAGCTGACTGAAAGAGATTTTCCAAAGCGAATGCGGTTTTGCCAATGGGGTGTAGATAAAATTAACCAAGAACCTGATTTTTTTTTGTATGTTCTATTTTCGGACGAAGCCACGTTTCACAACAATGGCCGTGTGAATCGGCATAATATGCACTATTATGCAACTGAAAAATCTTCATTTTGTTAGATATGTCAATCACCAACAACGTTGGACACTGAATGTTTGGGGAGGTATCATTGGACGGCGTGTAATTGGGCCCTTTTTTTTTCCAACGGTCATCTCAATGGAAGAAAATATCTAAAATATCTGCGAAGTCAGTTATCAAATTTATTACATGATATTCCATTGGTAATAAGGCAGAGAATGTGGCTACAACAAGATGGCGCGCCTGCACATTATCACACTGATGTGCGGGAATACATTGATAACGAATTCCGTGAAAAATGGATAGGTAGAGGAGGGCCAGTTCAGTGGCCTCCAAGGTCACCAGACCTTACAAAAATTGATTTTTTTCTATAGGGATACATCAAATGGGTTGTCTATCAAACTCCGCCTACAACTCCTGAAAATATGAAAGCAAGAATTCGTACTGCTTTCAGGGAAATTTCAGAGGACATGCTGGCACATGTGGATACTAATTTCCGAAACAGATTGAGAGTGTGTATTGGTGAAAATGGCAGGCACATTGAACATTTGCTGCATTGATTATTGTTAATTTCTGTTAGATTCGAATAAATATGATTTTTATGCAAAGTTCAATTCCAAATATGATACCAAAGGCGAACATTGTCAATATTTTCTGTGGAAAAATATCCATCTTTTGGATGTAGAATATCTCGGAAACGAGTTTTTTAAAGGTACATGACATGGAGAATAAAAAGTATAGAGTTATTGAAAAGGAGTTGATTTAAAATATACAGGGTGTTCCATTACTTCTTGAGGAAATTCCTCTACAGCTAAGACAACACTTCTGGTTCATGCATGCATGCATGCACCAGTCCATTTTAGCATTATTGTATGTAATCACTTAGATACAGTATCAAATCAAATCAAATATGCTTTATTATTGAAGAACATAATTCTTATTGACAAAGGCAGTGTAAATATAAAAACTTATATGTACGTACACTTATAAAATCACATACATTAGTAAAACAAAACAAAAAGGCGGCATAAGCATTTACAGTCACAATTAAATTGATGAAATAGTCACACAATAAAAACATGTATATAATATAGTTGTAGGTGTACACACCGTCACACAATTGTAAAATTAGAATCTGATACAAATTACATAAAACATTTTTTTATGGATCTATAGATGATTACAGTAAAATTCCCCTAAGTTATAGTATGCTTTAGTGGCAAGCATACTTTTCAGGCCTTTCCTGAATTGTTTGTCATCACATACATTTCTGATATTTGCTGGTGGTTTTTCTTAATTTTTTTTTTTTTTTTTGGGAAAAAATTTTTTCTTATGGACTAAACAAGCAGTCTCCAGTACAAAAAGGCAAATAACAGTCAGTATTTGTTGATTTTTGAACAGTAATCTACAGTGATCTCTCGGTTTTGCACCACACATATGACGGAGTGCTCTTTTTCGTAGAACAAAGACTGAATTTAACAGCTGAGAGCTACAGAATCCCCAGAATGCGATACCATATCTTATATGGGACTCAACGAGTGCCGAGTATGTTATCTTTGCTAAATCTTGACCTAGTTCATGAAATACCACTCGAACCGCAAAACAGCCTGATGCTATTTTTTTGTTCAGATTTGATATGTGGTCCATGTATTTCAATTTATGATCGATTAGTAATCCTAGATATTTACTGCATTCACTATTTATTATTGCCTGGTTACCCAGGGTCAGGTCATCAAAGCCAAATCTGAAAGATAGTATTTTGGTTTTAGATATATTAAAGCACATAAAGTTGGCATCACACCATTGCTTTACTTTATCGACGTCAATGGAAATATTATTTTTCAAAGTGTCTGTATCCTTCCCACTCCACAACAACGTAGTATCGTCGGCAAAAATAATAAAATTGCCATGAATATTTATAGTGGATAAATCATTTATGTAAAGCAAAAACAAAACAGGACCCAAAACCGAACCTTGAGGTACTCCATGGATTATGCTGCCAATCTCCGAGTATTTCCCATCGCTGCGTACAATTTGATAACGTCCTGACAAATATGAGTTGACAAATATATATCCAAATCGTTGGATAGATAGGGGAGGTACGGAACATTGGCCTGCTGGATCTCCGGATTTAAATCCTCTAGATTTTTGCATTTGGGTTTTTTCAAGTCATTAGTTTATTCCACTCCCGTCGAAAATGTTGAAGACCTGAGGAATCGAATTATAGCCGGCTGTGAGACAATAAGAAATACACCAGGAATATTTGCGCGAATACGAAAATCAATGAGGCGAAGAGTTGAATCTTGTATCACGTTTGTTGTAGCTTTGCGCCTATTTATTTATTAGTGTTATTTTCTGTTATTGTTCTGGTTTAACGTTAACGCTAAGATGTTTTATTTTTTTGCATAAAAAAGGCGCCCCATACAAAAAAAGGCAAGAGAGATTTTTTGACACAAATTAAAGGAGGAATTCAAAAATGTTTTTTAATTTGCAATATTTCACTGGCGTACCATTTTTTTTTTAATTGAATGATGAACATAAAATTCTTAATTGCATGTAAAAAATGCGCAATAACTACCTCTTGAAATTCACCAAATTTCATCTGCATATCTCGACGGGTTTCAGAGCAATAAATAAATAGTTAGTTTTTAAGAAAAATGTTAACACCCCGTATCTTGGAAAACGAAGCATTTGCGGACAAAAGTTATATAGCAAACTGTCATTATTTTTTCATGTAGAATCACCCCCTGAAGTTTGTCGCACTTATTCACTAACACCCTGTATATTGCAACTTTTCATTAAAATATTTTTTCCAATTTTCAAATGAGATTGTTTTTCTTTTCAACTGCATGTGACAAACAGCATTTTTATTGTACAATCCACGAATACAAACACAAATAATTTACGGTTGAAGGAAAACCAATGATAGGTATATTGTTTGATTCAATCCCTATTTATAATTCCCAAATTTCCAGGTAAATTGCAAATATTTTCCACCAATCTGGTTCACCCCGCAAGTTGTGACGTGAAATATAGAAAATGTTTATATTTCGCGTTGATATACTCAAGATTATAGTATCTTATTTCGATATGGGAAACAACAAAATTATCTTTTCTCAAACCCCTAAAAATTCTCCAAAATAGAGATCCAACGCCAAATCTTTATAAATATATTATAGATTTATTATATAAATACAACATTTCTTCATTTATTCTTTCGGACAAAAATAGACACAAACATTCCAATCTAAATTTCACCATAAATTCAAGAAGTCATAACCATAGGTACAACAAATTAGTTGAATTAGCAAATGATTCTACTTCTTCGCGGATATTATAGGACATAAACCTACTAATTCATATTTTTTGTTTACATAGGAATTCGTAATGTTCATTATTATCTGTTGTGGATTCTTGGGAACAATAAGCATTATTACTATGTTAATTTGATCTTGGAAAAAGATAATCCGAATCCATTTAGGTAAGAACGCTGGTATTTCAAGATAACTTATACACTTAAAATTCAATTAGTTCCGAAATAGCCAGAAATGTTGTTCTATACAATTGTAAATCATGTTTATTGCTACCTATAATAACCATATTCTAAATAGCCTCCCCGGTAGGTATATCAATAATAAATCCTAAATCACCTAGGTATATAGTACCAGTATACATTTTATTTCTTGAATACTAAGGAAGTAAAATTATTTTTCTAATTTTGTCATTTGAAGTGACACTTTTCAAAACTCGTTGACGTTATCAAATGTTTTACTTTTCATCGCCAGTTGCGAAAAGTAAAATTTTTTGCAACTGGTGATGAAAAGTAAATTTCACCACCAGTTGCAAAAAAAACAGGAATAAAATTTGTTACAATTTTGAGGCTATTCAATACATATGTATGGTAAAAACTAATTATAAATATTAATAACATAATTTGAACAATTGGTGATATTGACCGCAGCTGACAACGTAGTTTTATATGTAGCATTAATTTCCGTTTTTTCCATGGAAGTCTCTCCAAGAATGAGAACACGCTTTTAACAGACTAAAAAGTAAAAAATAATTTTAATATTCGAGGACTATGCCAAAAAGCGTGGGTAGTCTAGTTAACAAGTGCTTTTTAGGTCAAAATTTTTTCGCATTCTCCGAAAATTATGATTGAGGTGTCATTCGATTCGGAATGGCATGTAGATATTTTTTGAGAAAATGCTAAGGTCGCTCGCAAAAATTACAATAGTTATAAACAATTAAGTGAAAAAAAAAAGATGGGTTTGGTTTTTCGCCAATATCTCAAAAACATTTCGAAATAATTCAAATTTGAAAAAAGATACAGAAAGAAGAGGAAATTTCCTAAGAAAAAGTTTGGACTCCCGGAACTGTAGGACCAATATTTATAATTTTCCCAGAGGGTTAAAAATACGCCCGAAAACGGGTACTCCGGCTTGCGCAAGCCACGTCCCCTTCGGACCTTTAACCCTTTCGCTGCTCAAGCCTGATATATTCGCAAATATTTTCAGTGCCCTCAGTGCTCAAGACGTTTACATACGCAAGCGTTTATTTTTATTCTAGGTGCTCAAATGGACTATTTCCGCTATCGTATGATGCATACAACAAACAGCAGACAATGAATTGGCCAATGAAGACCAAATCACGTGATTTCATTTCACACGTCCTGAGCACTGAGGGCCCATCAAATCATATGTACACGTGCTTTTGCAGCCAACAAGTAGTTTCTTTGTATTTATAAAGTTGTAACGTTTGTTTACGTGTTAAAAATGGCAAGAAAATATTTATCGGAAGCAGATTTAGAAAAACTTTTGTTGGAAAGTGATAACGACGAATTAGAAAGGGATTTACAAGAAATTGATACCGAGAGTTTCAAGCGGTATCACACCGTAAAAAATTTTTAGTTTTCTGCTAAATGCTTCATGTTTATATTTTCAAGTTTTTCACGTTAATTGTTCTGGATTATTCGTTCTGCTATATAATAAATGTTATTTTTTATTTTCTGAGTTTTTATAGCATGTGCGGATATATACGTTTGGAGCAGTTTGGTGACGAATTGCCGGTTTGGAAAATATGATTTTTCGTGCCCGTGCTGCTCAAGACGGATTTATTCGCAAGCGCTAAATAATTGTGCACTGGTGGCCAGACTAATTTTAAAGAATTCAGCAGTGAAAGGGTTAATGCATAAATATTATTTAAGCTTATTAAATATGAAAATATTTTTTTTTTAAATTCAGGCGTTTGCAGGATTGATCAATGAACAATAATCCGTGGTCCAAAATTTTTTATCGCGATTTTTCAATAAGTTATCCATTAATTAATTACCAATTTTTTGTAGCACGAACATTAACATTGCAAGTGCGATAATTGTTAAACTATTAATCTGAGAATGTTTTCCTTTCGTGGAGCTATTTTTCAAAGGTCTAAGAATAGATTCCCGTTGGAAAAATTGAAAAATTGGCAATTTTCGTTTTGTTATCAACAATTTACTAAGGTGAAAAATTATAAAGCTTCATTAAACATTGAAAAAAACTTTATTTTCATAATATTATTATTGATCCGTTTTCTTATGATCAGAAACCACTTAAAAATGATTTTTAATAATTTTTATCTCCTATTGTTTAAAAAATTGTTATAAACAAATGCGTTGTTTATGAGATAATTTAAAAAAATAAATTCATAACCTAATCTTTGATAATAATTATGATTTTTCGAAAAGAAACCATTTCTTAAAAAAAGAATTTTATTGCTTAAAAACGCATTTGTTAAATAACACTTTTTTTACCACTTGTTATGAAAATTGAGGAACTATTTTTTTTAATCATTATTTATCTTGGTCTTCGATATTAAAATAAAAACGTTTATTATTTAAATTTTCATGGTTTATTTAATAAACAATTTGTTATAAACAAATAAATTATCTCTTTGTTTTTATATTTTCTGTTCTCTTTCAAAACAAAACTCTGACCTGGTTTTTTATGTTTAATTTCATTATAACTTTTTAACTAATGAAGATACAAGGAAAAAATTTAAGATTTATTTATTCTTTATTGATTAAACAGCAAATTAAACCAAAACTGTTTTCTACTTTTATGTCTAAATATCTTATAAACTAATATAACTATGACCATACAACTTATGTAACTTTTTATCAACAATTTTTTAAAAATTGTAGATTTTTTTTTTCTGAAAGATTATTTTTATGAACAAATGGTATAAATAAAGAATAAATAAGTCTTACATTTTTTCCTTGTATCTCCATTAGGTAAAGAATTATAATAAAATTAAACATAAAAAACCAGGTCAGAGTAGCGAAATGAAAGAGAACAGAAAATTTAAAGTTCGATAAAAATATTTTTTTTTTCCTAAAAATAATACATGATTGTTTTTGTTTCTTTGAGTAGAGAAAGAAAAAAAATACAAAGAGATAATTCATTTGTTTATAACAAATTGTTTATTAAATAAACAATGAAAATTTAAATAAAAAACGGTTTTTTTTTAATATCGAAGACCAAGATGAATAATGATTTTAAAAAATGGTCCCTTAATTTTCATAACAAGTGGTAAAAAAAATGTTATTTAACCAATCGTTTTTAAACAATAAAATTATTTTTTTAACAAACAGTTTTTTTTTTAAATCATAATTATCATCAAAGATTATGATATAAATTTTTTTTTTAATTATCTCATAAACAACGCATTTGTTTATAACAATTTTTTAAACAATAGGAGATAAAAATTATTAAAAATAATTTTTAAGTAGCTTCTGATCATAAGGAAACGGATCGATAATAATATTATGAAAAAAAAGTTTTTTTCAATGTTTAATGAAGCTTTATAATTTTCACCTTAGTAAATTGTTAATAACAAAACGAAAATTAACAATTTTTTAATTTTTCCAACGGGAATCTTTTCTTAGACCTTTGAAAAATATCTCCACGAAAGGAAAACATTCTCAGATTAATAGTTTAACAATTATCGCACTTGCAATGTTAATGTTCGTGCTACAAAAAATTGTTAATTAACTAATGGATAACTTATTGAAAAATCGCGATAAAAATTTGGACCACGGATTTGCCTGAGGCGCCTGAATTTTTCAATTTTATTTTCATATTTAATAAGTTTAAATAATATTTATTCATTAAAGGTCCGAAGGGGATGTGGCTTGCGCAAGCCGGAGTACCCGTTTTCGGGCGTATTTTCAACCCTCTGGGAAAATTATAAATATTGGTCCTACAGTTCCGGGAGCCTGTACTTTTTCTTAGGAAATTTCCTCCTCTTTCTACATCTCCTTTCAAATTTGAATTATCTCGATTTTTTTTGAGATATTGGCGAAAAACCAAACCCCCCCTTTTTTTTCACTTAATTGTTTATAACTATTGCAATTTTTGCGAGCGGCCTTGGCATTTTCTCAAAAAATATCTACATGCCATTCCGAATCGAATGACACCTCAATCATAATTTTCGGAGAATGCGAAAAAAATTTGACCCAAAAAGCACTTGTTAACTAGACTAGGGGTGCTTTGTCGAAATCAATTAAAATAGTCGGTCCCAGAGCCGGCAAACCTACGTCATTTTAGCAAAGCTGAAATTTTGTGTATGAGTAGTGTGATATATAGTTGAAAACGTATGCATACTTGCTAGCTTGAAAGAGGGGACCTTTTACGGGTAGCAGGTATAAAAGTACAAAAAAAACTTTCTCACTTACGTTGAAGTTTCATCAATTTTTGTCGTTTACATAACCTATTCTACTATTTACAACTTATAAACTATATGTACACTTCTTCCTATTTCCAATAGGGTGTATGGGCATCCAGCTTGCCATTCCTAGGTGGTGGGCGAAGGGGATGTCCTGCCTGGTGTTGGGCTCAGGTTGGGTAAATCTTAGGGTAGGTTTTGAAATATGCAGAGGGTTTTCTCTCGCCTCCTACCATTGTTAATGCGAGAATTGTTTAGGGGTCGGTTTTACGATCATTGCATTCATTTTGTTCCATTGAACAAAATGAAATGCAATAAACCTCCATATATCTAAAAACCTACTAACCTACTAACTCTGATATCAAAAACTGGAGAGGGTTCGAATCCCCACGCCCGACGATCTTTTTTTATTTTTCCATCGAAATTGAGAAATGATTTGTTTTTTTTATTTGAATATTCATCCCAAAACTAAATCATTTCTCAATTTCAAGCTAGCAAGTACGCATACGTTCTCAACTACATATCACACTATTCATACTTAAAATTTCAGCTTTGCTAAAATGAGGTGGTTTGCCGGCTCTGGGATCTTACTCTAAAAGTATTATGTTTCTCAAAGATACGTAACCAAAAAGCACCCCATGCTTTTCGGCATAGTCTGTAAATATTAAAATTATTTTGTGATTTTTAGTGCGTTAAAAGCGTGTTCTTCAGTTTTTTTAAATATATATTTTTAACTTGAATTAAAAATGATCACATATCAAAATGAGAAAAAATATTGTTTGAAACACGTTGAGAAACCCTATTTTTCGTAACTGGCTTTCTTTGGCGTAACTCGCTTCGCTCGTTCTGCAGAAATTAGCTCATTACGAAAAATAGTGCTTTTCCCAACTGGCTGCACAAAATAATTTTAATATTTAACGACTACCTATGCCGGAAAGCATGAGGTGCTCTTTGGTTACGTATTTCTGAGAAACATAATACTTTGAGAGTAATATACAAAATTGGAAATATTTACATGTATGCTGATGATACATCAATAATCATTCACGCCAACAAGTTAGCAGAACTAGAGACTAAATCAGATATAGTAATGAAGCAATTCAAATCGTGGTGTCATAAAAATTATTTGATCATGAATGTAAAAAAAACGTTTTTTGCCTTTCTCACTGAGTAAGACAAATATTCTGCCAAATATAAGCCATATTGAAACCAGCGATCGTGTAAAATTTCTTGGAACAACCATCGATAGTAACCTAACGTTCCATCGAGAAGTAGACTCATTATGCTCCAAACTTGCAAAAAATACGTTTGCTATTCTACAATTGAAGAAAGAAATCAATCAAAGTGAGTTGAAAACGTGTTATTATTCACTTGTCTACTCAATCTTGAGTTATAACATAATTATATGGGGCCAATCTACTAATATTGACAGAGTTTTTGTACTACAAAAAATTAACATAAGAATCATATATAATTTGCAATACAGAGAATCGTGTAGAGAGATTTTCAAAAAACAGAGAATACCTACTGTGACCGGAATATATATTTTAAAAATTTCCTGCTTCATTCATAAAAATAAAAATAAATTGACGCTTAATCAAGATGTGCATAGATATCACACCAGGAAAGCACAAGAAATCCACATTTCAAACTTTAGTACAAATACATTCAAAAAGTCACCTTACTGTGCAGGAAGCTTAATTTATAATAAACTGCCGCTAGAAATCAGATCTGCTGAAACTTTCAATATTTTCAAGAAGAAAATACAAATTTTTTTAGCGAGTAACAACAATTCTTTATACTCCTCGTAAAATCCGAAACACAAGATGTGCGTTCATGAAAATCATACCAGTTATGAAGAATTTGATGATGTTCACCATAGTGAAATTGTTTTTTTGTCACCCTCACAGTTTTTGAAAACATTATTTTTTATCGGGCATCGTCAATTCTTTACATCCCTCGTAAAATCAGAAACCTAATATGTGCGTTGATGAAAGTCAACAAATTATAGAGAATTCATGCGTGCCGTAGTGAAATTGTTTTTTTTTGTCACGCGTACAGTTTTCGACAAAATAATTTTTTCATCGGGCACTGTCAATTCTTTACACCCCTCGTAAAATCAGAAACCCAAGATGTGCGTTCATGAAAATCAAACAAATTATAGAGAACTTCATGCTGAATGCCGTAGTGGAATCGTTTTTCTTGTCACCCTTACAGTTTTCGAAAAAATGTGTTTTTTATCGAGCAACAACAATTTTTTACACCCCTCGTAAAATCAGAACCCAAAATATGCGTTCATGAAAATCATACCAATTATGAAAAATTTGATGATGTTCACCAAAGTGAAATCGTTTTTCATGTCACGCTCGCAGTTTTCGAGCAAATTTATTTTTTATCGGGCATCGTAAATTCTTTACAGCCCTCGTAAAATCTGAACCCCAAAATGTGCGTTCATGAAAATCATACCAATCATAGAGAATTTCATGCTGCTTGCCGTAGTAGAATCTTTTTTCTTGTCGCCCTTACAGTTTTCGAGAAAATGATTTTTTTATCGAGTAACAACACTTCTTTACACCCCTCGTAAAATCAGAACCACAAGATGTGCGTTCATAAAAATCACACCATTATAAAACAATTGATTGGTTACTGTAGTGAAACCGTTTTCTTTGTCTCCCTTACAGTTTTCGAAAAAATGATTTTTCATCGGGCATTGTCAATTCTTTACACCCCTCGTAAAATCAGAACCACACGATGTGCGTTCAAATTATAGAGAATTGCATGCTGGATACCGTAGTGGAACCGTTCTACTTGTCTCCCTTACAGTTTTCGAAAAAATGATTTTTTATCGAGTAACAACAATTCTTCACACCCCTCGTAAAATCAGAACCACAAGATGTGCGTTCATGAAAATCATACCAATCATAGAGAATTGCATGTTGAATGCCGTAGTGGAATCGTTTTTCTTGTCACCCTCACAGTTTTCGAGAAAATGATGTTGTTATCGGGCACTCAATTCTTTCATCCCTTAAAATCAGAAACCCAAGATGGCGTTAATGAAAATCAACCAATTATAGAGAATTTCATGCTAAGCCTTTTTCCCCCCACAAGATGTGCGTTCATGAAAATCATACCAGTTATAAAAACATTGATGTTGTTTACTGTAGTGGAATTGTTTTTCTAGTCACCCTCACAGATTTCGAGATTTTCTTTTATCGGGCATCGTCAACAATTATGGATTCTGGTAATATCAAAAGGAGCAACATAGACATAAAACAATTCAGAAATTCTTCGTTAAAGAGAGTATTCCTCCATTGCGATGATATGAAATGTCTGTGTTTTTACTGTGGGGTTTTCATCATGAATAAAAAAATAGTAAAATGCTTATCATGTAAAAGAGAGTCTCATATTATTGATATGTATTGATAGGAATATTGAAGAATATCAGTACGATTATGGAATTTGTGAGTTATGCACACTCTACTAATGATACCCAGTATATAATTAAAATAGTAGATCGATTGCATACTACATAAATCAACAGCTTGGTCAAAATTATCCATAATGTCTCATATCATATGGAGGAATTATATTTGTCATGTTGATTATTTAGCCCATCAGTAATTTCCTATTGTATCAGTCGATTTATTCCGAATTATCAATGTCTATAGTACTGACCTGACCTTCATATTGAAATACGTGTATCTCTCTTTTACTACAAGTTCAAAGTACCTATGAGTTACCCGAAACTGTAATGAAATATATCGCAAACATTAAAAATATTCATTATTTACAATCATCACATTCAGAAGACAACTCAACGATTCTATCTTTTTTAGGAAGTACATAGGCAATGATATCGCAATGAGTTAAAATGCAACTCTGGAAAGTAATCGTTAAGTGACAATGTTTTCACAAATATTCAGTTCGAAATTCAGAAAAAAATTCATTAAAACACGTGACGTTTCGATAATTATTGAGGATGCCTGTTCAACAACTGCATCATAAACTCACACAGCTATTTCATTGCCTAGGTACGGGCTCAAGTTATGTGAACGAGTTTTCAAAAAAAAAGTAGTGAGATTCAACTTCTATTTAGAAAAAAACTTTTTAACAAAAAATTAAACCGACGAAAAAATCAAATGAAAAGCAAAAAATAAAATAAACCTTCTTAGTCTAAATGATAATTGGGCTCCTAAACTAATGTAAGTAACTGATTTTGAGTCGGCGCCAAACAAACAATTATCGAAGATCATTATCTATGAAAGAAGTCATCAAAACGCAGCCGTGCATCTCGCTGCCATCATTTTACGCTTCACCTAATTCAATTGCTAGTTTGTTTGGCGCCGACTCAAAATCAGTTACTCACATTAGATTAGGAGCTCAAATTATCATTTAGACTAAGAAGGTTTATTTTACTTTTCAGTTCCGTATTTCGTCGGTTTAATTTTTTGTTAAAAAGTTTTTATTTTTACTTTTCAGTTCCGTATTTCGTCGGTTTAATTTTTTGTTAAAAAGTTTTTATTTTTCAATTTTTTGTGGCTAAAATCTACCAATTACTACCTACTTGTTTTTTATTACTTCCAAAATACTTACCCACCTTACTTCAACTATTACCAGTTAAATAATATGATTATCTACTTTTACTATTTGTTGTAATATAAATTATTTTCGTTGTTCTGGTTAGTTTATTTCATTACTTTGTATATCATTCCATCCTCTCATAAAATATACTGATTTTGACGGAACAAGAATAATGTCAGTAGCGATCTGTCATTGTCAACTACGTATGTGTGTGCCAATGTTCACTAGTGAAAAATCAATTATCCCTATTTTTCTACCCGTAAGGGTGGCTAATTCCTTTCGAAATCGAAATATAAAGGTATACCTTATCTATTAAAAAAAAGAATCATCCAAATCGAAGAACCCAGTACAAAGTTATGCCTGATAGAATCGGTTAACGGACCAGAATTCAGAGGGTGAGTGATCAATATCCTTCATTTCGATACCCTTAGGGGTGGATTTCATCTTTTAAATTCAAATGGGACCAAATTCGAAGTACACCCTATCCAATGAAAAAAGAATTATCGGAATCGGACGCCTCAGTAAAAAGTTATGCGTGATCATACATAAAAAAATATGATGGAAAAACATAAAATATACGGGTCGAATAGAGAACCTCCTCCTTTTTGGTTTCGTCGGTTAAAAATGGCAATAATGTATACGTGATATCGCATTGATAGTATAGTAAGCCAGTAGAGGTACATTTTCTATCCAAAATAATTATGTGGGTACCGAACTATCCATATACCTAGTTACAACTTGCCAATTTTCTCAGTAAAAGTCTCAATAATTTTCTATCACATCGCGTACATGAACTCAGTATGTACCAGGTATCTTTTTCTACTGAACCTTACTAATACAGGATTCAATAGAAGATAAAAAAAAGTCAATGTGAAAGTTTTGTGGTTTCATCTTTTGCTGTCAGCAAATCAAATGAATTTGCATAGCAAAACCGATAAAGAAATACTAAATGTGTTTTTTCAAATGACCCACTTAAGAGGAAGCACGCTAATAAAACTGCAAAATATTATTAGCGATTTTTCTTTGTGGCATTTTGATTTCATCACTGAATTTAGCAGCCTTGAATCAGGGTAATCCTGAAATTGCATTGAAAATTATGTATTGACATCAAAGTTATAACAACATTAATTTCGGAAAAAAAATTATGAAGATTTCAGACAAATTCTGATTTTTGGCAATACACAATTGGAAGATCATTGATGTTTCTGATAGAAATCCGAAGTCATGACCCAATTTATTCTCGTGTTTGAAATGGTAAACATTTACAATGTATTCAAAATTAATAAACCAGAAAATACGGCTTATAATATTGGTTGATATTTTATAACTTGAGAATACGAATTTCTACGAAGCCTCAATGATCTTCTAATTTTGTGTTGACAATGTTGCCAATCCTCAAAATGATTTGCAACCTTCCTAAAAATCAATATTGTTATAACTAATGTTAATAATATAAATATGTTATAAATATGTTAATAATATAAATATGTTATGTTAAATATGTTAATAATATAAATATGGACTTGGCAACAATTCTCGAATGGGGATCTAATAACTTGGTAGAATTCAATGCAAACAAAACACAAGCATGTCTTTTCTCTAGAAAAGCCGATCTCACTTGCCTAACATAACTTTGTCAGGGTAACCATACCACTGAAGCCATCCATATCGATGCTTGGTATTACTATCAGCAATAACATTTCCTGGGAAAATCACGTGAGGTCCATTGCCAAAAGTGCATCCCAAAAACTTGGTTTTCTGTTTCGTGCCAAGAGCTATTTCACCCCCAGTCAGCTGCTTATGATCTATAAGGCACAGATCCGACCTGTCCTGGAATACTGTTCCCATATTTGGAGTGCGGCACCTAAACATATCCTGAGGCTATTGGATTCTGTCCAAAAAGGGCAATTCGTCCCGTCGGTGATGCCTCGCTTACAAACTCGCTCACATGTCTGGAACAACGTAGAAAAGTTGGCGAGATGTCTCTATTTTATAGGATATTTTCATGGGCGATGCTCTTCTGAAATATCAACAATCGTTCCTGCTTTGGCAGTCTCTTCGAGATTAACCCGTCAAGTTCAGTCATCACACCTTCGTGGTCACTTTGGAAACCTGCAGAACATCACTTTCCAAAGACTCGTTCACCCAACGAACAGCGAGGCTTTGGAACTCATTGCCTAGGGGTGTTCCCCGAGGCATACAACCTTCAGAAATTTAAGAAGAACACCAACTCCTACCTTCTTTCCTAGGTTCCCACGATGTTCTCTGAACATTCAGGATATCCTTTCGTGGGAACCAGAACATAAAAACTTTGTTGCAAATGGATTTCTTCAATGAAATTTCAGAATTAATCTGATTGAAGGCTGCTGAATCCAGTGATAGAATAAAAATTACACAAAAAAAATTGATAATAATATTTTGTAGTTCTTGACATGAAAAAAATATCATAGCATACCGTGAAAATTGATATTATTTTCGCAAATTTGTGCTAACGTAGAGTTTCACTAGGTAGTTTTTGCTCGATAAATATGGATTTTATAAAGGTGCTCCAGTCTGAAGTGAGTCACGTTTTTTATTTGTTAATTACCAAATTATACTACGAAAGAAACCATGAAACATTTGCATATTTTTTTCAGTTTTATTTTTCAACTCTTCTAATAAACCCTGTTGATGGTGGAAGGAATATGAAATGATGATGGTGGAAAGAATATGAAATGAAACGAATATGATTGAATCATTAGGAAAGGAGATTTTTTATTCATTTATATATACCTTTTTGACTTGTGTTGGCTAGTTAAATAGTTAATTTTTATTTTGTATTTACTTATTGTGAATTTTTTTGACAGTTCTAACAATCTGTCAACACCCAATCTGTCAACATTACACTGATAATTGCATTCAGTGCAATTATCAATCACTATGACAACACGATTGAGTTTGACAACTTCATTCCAAATAAATTTCAAAATGTCACATTTTGGCAATGCGAATGTTCAAAGTATAAAGCGCTAATCAAAGAAAAAATTCCCTAAAATACAACCTACAGTCACAAATATATTTGGGGAATATTTATGAAATTTTGCTGCGAACGAGAATATGAATTAAATGAACATAGAAGCTTAGAAGAATTGGCGTAGATACTAAAATAATGGGCGGTCAATATGAGAAAGAAAGACGGGACCGAATTTAAAGAAGCAACGGTGAAGACAATGTGGAACGTTTCGTGCAAACTTTTGCAAGAAAAGTACTATAATGACTATAATATTATGATTGACCCGTTTAACAATATATTATTTAAACCAGCCCGAGATGCCCGCGATGCAATCAGGAAGAAACTACAACAGATCCATATATAAGTCCAGTTCAGTTTCGTTAAATTTGTCTGAGTAAGCTTGAATTGTATGGAGTCAAGGGGTGTGCCCTGAGGTGGATCCAATCCTATCTTGGAAAACGAACACAATGTGTCAGTCTAGAAAGAAATGGGATTAGATTGGAGTCTGCCAGGGGGGAGATAACCCGGGGCATTCCGCAGGGGAGTGTGATTGGACCTATTTTATTCATTTTATACATTAACGATCTACCTTATATCACAAAAAATGACCATACAGCTCACGTAAATTTTGCAGATGATACCAATATCCTTGTAACAGCGAAACACTTCATAGAACTTGAACAAAGAGCAAATTCCTCTCTTGGCAAAGCTCAAGAGTGGTTTAATAATAATTTTCTTCTTTTAAACACAGATAAATCTGTTTTCTAAACTTCCATACTATACAGCATCAAATTCACAACCAACAACTAAAAAAATCTTATCACAAAACTAAATTTCAATACTCAGTAAAATTTCTTGGCTATCCATAGATCACAACCTGAAATGGGATATTCATATCAACAAACTTTCGGGCAGGCTCAGCAGTACATGCACAGCTTCGAGTGCTAAACAGTACCTAGACCAAAAGCTATGCTATCAGTTTACTATCCACCTTCTACTCAGCACTGCGCTTTGGTATACTGTTATGGGGAAAAGCTGGAGCTTGGAGATCCTTTTATTCTGCAAAAGTGCATACTGAGACAAATCCTGGGCCAAAATTATAGGCATTCTTGTAGGGGCTTTTAGAAGATCGACCTACTCACACTACCAGGAATTTATGTATTTGAGTGCTAAAATTCATGCATAAACATTTCACTATTTCACTCAATATTTGCCCAAACATGAACACCATACAAGAAAACAAGATCTAAACTTCCCAATACACAGGCTTAGCCTTACAGAAGCGAGCCCCACCTATGCGTGTTTAAAATTCTTTAATAGTGTAACGAACCTAGGCCGGACCTGTCGCCTCACATGTTGCCGTCGACAGCGATGAGATCATCCCCGGAGATGTTCGAGAACCATCCAGTGCGCTCTGCCGCGGAAGACAACGGTCAATATTGGAAACAATTGGAACACGCCGGTCGCCAACGGAAAGAATTCGAAACATCGAGAATGCTGTATCGGAGATAAATAGGCAACCCTCAAGTCTCAGAGACACAGTCTGAACGAGCCCATACCATCGAGCTATACAGTGGCGTAGTAATATAAATTAAGTTGTAGATTCAGTGTGAAATAAATTATTTAAACCAAGTTAAGTTTATTTACGTTACAATAGTTTGCCTAACAATCTAAAAGAACAAAGGACACAAAAAATGTTCACAAAAAGTGTATTCCAATACTTGGTATTGATTGAACCATACACGATAAAGGAATTTTTGGAGTATAACAAATTAAATCTCTCTGTATAAATGTGAAATTAACTTTTTTAATTTTTTTTTTTATCTTTTAAAACCAAACATTTTATTATACAATTTGTGTTTGTACTTGTATTCATTTATCAGCAATTACTTTAAAATTGTTTAAACTTAAATTTAAGTAGCTAGTAAATTTGGTTGATTTTGTTGCCTATTGCTCTTTTTCATTTTCATTAATTTTAAGTATTATTGACACTATTGCATCCAAGAGAAAATTTCAATTTCCGTAAATTAAATTGTATTCTTTTTTGCTCAATAAAGATATTCTGATTCTGATGAAGTTAACAAAATAATATTGCTAAGGGATGAAAATACTCCTGAAGGTCTTATGCGTAAATTTTACCATATTGCTGCTGTAGAATTAGCGTGGCCAGGAGGAGAGGCAGTTGCTTGTCTGGTGGATTTTTTCAAATCGATAAAAATAACGATGACTCTCCAACAAATCGCATTGAATACAATCCGGTGTTCAGTAAAACGTGCCAAGGTGGTTCTAAAAGCTGTACAAGTAGTAAATGGTTGGTTTCAAATAGTGAAAGACAAAGCTGCTCTGTATGTCTTTTTCATAAACTGATATCAAAACGAGGCGACAATATTACCTCACCACGACTGTTCTTAAAACCAAATCGACACTGGAAAAATGAAACTGACAAATGGTACGATAATGTATATGTTGGAAGAAATACAATAAATGGATGAACTAAATCTGCTGCTGAGGCAATTGGCTTGAATGTAAAGGACAAAAGATAACAAATCACTCGAATAGATCAAATGCAGTTAGCGAATGGCAAAAGTGGTTCAGAAGAACAATTGATGAAAATTACTGGTCATAGCAATCAAAATTCTATAAAACCATACTTAAATCTCGATCAAGAACACCACAACAAGATCATAAATATTATGTGTGGTAATAGATCTTCTATAGTAGAGAACAGCAACGAATCTATTTAAGTTAAATTTTAATAATTGTACTTTCACTAACTGTACTTTTAATAAATAAATAAATGTTTCATTGTGTTGAGTTATACATTTTTTGTCAAGGAACGAGCTTTCGATTGTCATAAAACTATATCGTCTATTATCAATGTCTAGGGATATTACTACTGATAACAAGAGACTTCAAGCACCTCAAATTGCCAAAGGAAACTCTAGGATTCGCATGATTTTTGCGTGAATTGGCCAATTTTCCAAATAAAAGTATAATCAGAAATCGCTAAATGAGGAGAATCATTTACCTGGAATATGTAGGAATGAAACAAAAAAACCAATTCATTCACATTGATCAACATGAAAATCTCTATAATTGCTATGATTTTCATGAACGACATCTTGGGTTTCTGATTTCACGAGGGGTGTAAAAAATTGATGATGCCCAATAAAAAATCATGTTTTCGAAAACTGTGAGGGTGACAAGAAAAACGATTCCCTTCGGTGAATTATCATAAATATTTTTATAATTGTTATAGGTTTCATGAACGCACATCTTGTGGTGCTGATTTTACGAGAGGTGTAAAAATTGTTGTTGCTCGATAAAAATCATGTTTTCGAAAACTGTAAGGGTGACAAAGAAAAACGATTCCACTACGGCATTCAGCATGAAATTCTCTATATTTGTTTTTATTTTCAGAAAGCACATCTTGAGTTTCTGATTTTACAGGGGTGTAAATAATTGACAAAAGCCCGTGAAAAAAAAAATTTTTTTCGAAAACTAACGGTGACAAAAAAGATTCCACTACGGCATTCTGCATGAAATTTTCTATAGTTTGTATGATTTTCTTTAACGCACATCTTGGGTGTTATATATGTTTGTTTTCCTCTCTGTATATTACAATTGGCATAGATCTAGTTAGACTAAGTTACTTTGTGACATATAGTATTGTCGTTAATAAATATAGAATACTCCATAATTATCAATTACTTTTCCCAAATAGAACATTGGGGACGGGATCCCACAGTTTCTGATAGTATTTAACAAGACAAACAATGTTTTACTGAATTTTTCATTCTTATTTGCGTTGGAAAATTTTTTGGGTTTGTCATCCTTTGCAGAATAACATATAGCGTTATATATTTTCTGAAAAATGAACCTCGACGCCTGACATCAATTGTCATTTGACATCTCTTGCGAAATCAACATATAAACGTTATTTTCTGTAAATGAACCCCCCCAACTGACACCAATATGTCATGGGCGCACGGTGGACTTATATGAAAAATCACACCTCCACCAATTGTTATGGGTTGCTCCTCGAGATGTTAATTAATAAAGAAAAAGGGGGTAGATGGTCAGTGGTTTTATATTACCCAAGTATGTATTAAAAAGGGGGAATCTTAATCGCCCAGAGTGGTTAATCAAGAGGTCTTCGATTTACCTAGAAAAAATCTAAGAGCGCTTTGACTTCCCTCTGCCCTGAGAGATAGTTGAGCGTGGGTTGTTCATTTATCATTCAGTTTTTACAGACCCACTATTTTTTTTGAATTCACAGGAATAATCAGGGACAGGTAAAAAAAAGGAATATAATTAATCAAATCTTGAAATACATGCACAATCATAAAACATAACCAATTAAAAAAATAGGCTATTTCTCTAATAAACAATTATGAAGATGATAGTATGTCAAGTTTTGGTCTACATAAAGGATTCACAAATATTAATATTTCTCTTCTTTTTTATCCTTTCTTACTTTCGACAAAGGGGACTAACACATCCCTGTATATCAAGTACAAAATATTTAGGAATAAGGTACTAGGAGAATTGACCTTCCAAACATGATCTTTCAAACGTATACATAATTCTCAGGTAAATCACTTGCACTTATTTTTTTAACAATTGATTTTCGAATAGAATTTATATTTTTTATTCGCGCCTTCATTAGTTTGGGTTATTAGGGTTTTATTATTTTACTTTCGGTTTTGACTTTATTTAGCTACTTTTCTTAGACTAGGAATAGAATTTATGAAATTGGCTTTAAAAATATGCAAAGTTTATGGAAGCATAATAAACAGATGATGACCCGTAGTTATTGTATTTGTCGGCCAATTTGATATTGTAGATTTTTTCGTTGAACCAAAAACTTGAATTCGCACTGGTAGAGATTTATGATGCAATCGATTTAACTTCATTTTGAATTTTCTTGAATTTCTCGTAAGTGATACATCACCCATCAACAATTTAATTGTACTTGAAATAAAGATGGTTAATTAAATGCTCGCGTACATGGAACAAGTTGACCTGAGCACGGTCGAATTATAACTCTTTCTATCTTCTCTCGGTTTAAATTTCTATATATATAGTTTGATTCCTCCCGCTTGGTTTAGGGTTTTTTCAGTAAATTAATGCGTGACTTTTATGTAAACTCATTAAATTCCAGCGCATAAGAATATTTCCCATAGACCGCCATCAAATGAGGTATTTATAGTCTGTTTTTTGTGCGGTTGGAATGTGGGAATATTCGCCCTTTGACAGGACGGGTCCATTAACCCTGAATTTTATTCCCAAAAGAGAATGTCTCCTATGATATTTATCATGAGTTATTCTTCAGCCGTAATGGGTCATTAAATGAACAATCTAGAGAATTATGTCTTCCTTTTAAAAATACTGGTGCAGGTGTTGAACGAGAATGGGGGTTTTTCTTTTTTCTAAATGAAAATTTTGACTAAGCAGAATCACTGGGAATTTACCTCATTCCTCCACTTTCAAGGCTTTTGAAATGGTCATATCACGAGGTTTTTTTCTCTGTTTGGAACTCGGAGAATAGATAGATTTACTGAAACCTTTAAAAAGAATCTTATGATATACGATACGTCAAACAACAAATAATTCACAATCAAACTGTACGCAAAAAAGAAAATATAATAATTTAACAAGGATAGAAATAAAATACAAGTAAAAATTGAGTGTGGTGCACATTATTGATTAAAAAAACTCATCAATATAACTTTGTTGATCAAAATTCTCTGTGTTTCAGTTTGACCTTATTTATTCTATTTAAATTTCTTATACAATTAAAATCATTTAAATGGAACCACCCCTGTAAAAAACGCTTTTTAGTCATTCTCAAAAATTTTTTTTTTAAATAAAACATCAAAACTGTATCTTGACACAAATTTTCATAACTTTAGTTTCATTTCCAAGGCACTCTATGGTTTTCTTCGTTAAAACGGCAAAAGTTTATTAGGCAATTTTTGTTTGAAATTTGACTACACCACTGTATTCGTTGTCGTTATGAATGGAAACCATGGAAATTTCATAAAAAATATTGGTTAACAACAGTTACAACAACTTTATTTTGGAAAAAAAGTATTTGATATTAATTTTCATTTAGATTAAAATTTTTTGAACTCGGGACCTGCCGATACGAAGTGGAACACCAGTGAATTTTTACAGCGAAAATCGAAGTCAATAGCTCATTCCGTTCTACAGTTATGACTCCTGAAGTAGGGTAATGTGAGCGATTTCTGGGGGAAAAACGATTTTGTAAAAAAAATCTAACTACGCCACTATTTGTGAATTATATTCCCTCAAAATAATTTATTTAAGTTTGGGTTTTATAAGTGTATTCGAAAATAACAAAAAATTAAAATTTTTTTTAAGTTATGCAGTTTTCAGTAGCCGATAAAAAGAAATGAATCGAATCAAGTTTTAAAGTATAAAAATTATTTATTCAATAATAAAACAGAAAGCAGGACAAAAAATTTTCCCTTTTTTATTTTTGAAAAACTCACGAAACAAGCTTTCAGAAAAGGTTCAATAATTTGAGAAAGCTGAACTATTACTGATAGGTATTGTACTAAACCCCAATAGTAGGCTGTGATTTAGTACACCAAAATCCTCACATTACCATATTTTCCCAGTAGTTATAACTGTTGAACGGAATGAGCTATTGACTTCAGTTTTCGCTGTAGGTACAAATTCACTTGTGCTCTACTTTTATCGGCAGTGTTGCCAGATTTCAAAATGTCTGCAATCAAATAAAAATTATAATAAAAATATTCTTTTTTCAAATTAAAGTTTTTTGTAACTTCTTTTGTTAACCAGTATTTTTTTATGAAATTTTGATGGTTTTAATTTATGACTAAAAATCCAGTGGTGTAGTTAAATTTGGAAAAAATTGACTAATTTTTTGCCTTTTTTGACGAAGAAAAATACCAAAAGAGTGCCTTAAAATGAAAACTAAAGTTATAAAAATTTGTGTCAAGATACATTTTTTCGATCCCTAATATTAGAAAAAATATTTTTGAATTGACTGAAAAAAGCGTATTCTACAGGGGGGGTTTCCCCATTTTAAATGGGTCACACTGTATTATCAGGAATAATTTTCCTTTGGGTAAAAAAGGACCTTTTTCATAAAGCAAGTCGGATGTTTCTGAAGCTTATGAATTATACTCCTGGTAGGATACGTATGAATATCTCAGTTTCGAACATAATTTGTGTGATTTAGTACCGTGATATTTTGGTGCTATCTGATGATTCAATGATTTCAGCGCCTACTCAAACCCCGAAAATCATAAATTTGTCTTTTGGTCCTGCAATAAAACTGCATAAAAACATTTTTTCCTCTGGGTTATTGGTATCTGCTGCAAGCGTTGAGTCATCTGCCTACAAAACTACATGATCTGGGGGGAAACATGATTTGGCAGATCGTTAATAAAACGAAAAATAGTAGACCCAATATAGATCCTTGTGGAACCCCAAAGTCAATGTCATATGATTGTGATCAACAATTGTCTATTTAAACATGTATTTTCAGAATCACGAAAGTTATAAGGAATCACACTACTTTTAAATGCCACTTTAACATGTATTTAATCATTTTGGGAAAATTTTTCAATTTTTGTGGAAAAGGTTTTTATAGCTATAAAACCATTGGTGAATAGGGTGTTGAAAAAAAAAAGTGTATCAAAGTAAAACACCAACCGAACAAAATTCAAAAAACCGATAAAAAAAGAATAGAGTTGAAGATTCTTGAAAACTATAAAATTGTTACCCAAATTAGTGGAGCAGGTTTTCTATCCCCGGCTAAAAAACTCGATTTTGTGCAATATGAACTAAACATTAAAAATAAAAAAAATCAAGTTATTGACCAAAAATGTACTCCAAAGTAAGGGGGGGGGGAAACTTGATCCAGTTATTTTTTTTTATCGCTAGCTATTCGTAGAGTCATTATGAAAGTAATTTTTACATTAGAGTTAATTTTTTGGTCAACTACTTTATTCTTATTATTTCAAATTTTTATTCCATATTGCTAGAAAAGTGTGTTCTTAGATGTACATAACTTTTTTGGGGGAAGGGGGGAATGTCTATACCAGTGAATTTTACCAAATCTTTGATATGTAGGGTATTTTTTCCAGTGACTCCATGATGATGATAATGTGAATTTGACATGTTTTTTGACGATCTTGATCAGAATAACAGGTCATACCTATAATATTTGTCATTGTGTGCAAAATTTTAAATAATACGGATGTCCCGTAAGTGGGTGGGGAAAATTAATTTCAAAAAATTCCTTTACATACACTGACAGATGAAGCTAATGAAGTTGAAGTATTGAAAAAGTTTGTAGTTATTTTTAAAATGTGATTGGAGGATATGATGAAGAGAAAAAATAAAATTTCCTGTTTGCCCTTTCCCCCCTTTTATTGTTCAGGTCGGGTCAAATAAAATTTTCAGGAAGAAATATAAAGAGGACGATCAAACTTTGGAACGGTAAAAGACAAAATGTCATTTCTCATTGATAATTTGATGTGGGTTGATTTGTTTACGTCCTTCCAGTTTTTTGGGTCACACTCTGTTGACAGCTAAGTTTTTCTGTTTCTTCCCATAATTTCAATATAATTATGAAGGTAGGTGAGTGGAGATTGACACAAAAAAATGACAGACAAGAACGTTCTGGCTTTTGAAATAATTATGAAGGTTATGTTTACAAAAATTTGTTCACTGCTCTTTCGCAATTTACATCGAAAAAGCTATTTTAATCAAGTACTCACGTTTAAAAATTTTATATCACGATTCAATGAATATTTCATCCCGCATTCCTGAAAATGACACATGCAAACGGCAATCATTTATCTCCCCCTTCGATCTTCAAGGAGGGAACCTTGTCCCAACGTGAATGGCTCAGACTGACGTTAACGTTTCATTTTATCTTCCGTTGGTCAGGTCTATTCTGAACGATCACCCTACGATATTCATTATTACGAAACTGGATTGATCCATTTTTCCTACGTAACCCATATTGGACCCTTCAGATACCCAAATCAAAATTCCAAAAGAATCCAAATGAATCGTTTTATTTAGTTTCACCCGCCCCGGTATCTGTCTGTCTGTCTGCCTGCCTGTCAGCCTGTCTGTATATTCTGTATGTCTGTATGTCTGTATGTCTGTATGTCTGTATGTCTGTATGTCTGTATGTCTGTATGTATGTATGTAGTATGTATGTATGTATGTATGTATGTATGTATGTATGTATGTATGTATGGTATGTATGTATGTATGTATGTCTTTATGTCTGTATGTCTGTCTGTCTGTCTGTCTGTCTGTCTGTCTGGCTGGCTGTCTGGCTGGCTGTCTGGCTGTCTGGCTGTCTGGCTGTCTGGCTGTCTGGCTGTCTGGCTGTCTGCTGTCTGCTGTCTGGCTGCCCTGGCTGTCTGGCTGTCTGGCTGTCTGGCTGTCTGCTGCCCTGGCTGTCTGCTGTCTGGCTGCCCTGGCTGTCCTGGCTGTCTGGCTGTCTGGCTGTCGGGCCCTTCTGGGGCGGGGCTTGCTAGCGTCTGGCTGTCTGGCTGTCTGGCTGTCTGGCTGTCTGGCTGTCTGGCTGTCTGGGCTGTCTGGCTGCCCTGGCTGTCTGGCTGTCTGGCTGTCTGGCTGTCTGGCTGTCTGGCTGTCTGGCTGTCTGGCTGTCTGGCTGTCTGGCTGTCTGGCTGCCTGCCTGCCTGCCTGCCTGCCTGCCTGCGCTGCCTGCCTGCCTGCCTGCCTGCCTGCCTGCCTGCCTGCCTGCCTGCCTGCCTGCCTGCCTGCCTGCCTGCCTGCCTGCCTGCCTGCCTGCCTGCCTGCCTGCCTGCCTGCCTGCCTGCCTGCCTGCCTGCCTGCCTGCCTGCCTGCCTGCCTGCCTGCCTGCCTGCCTGCCTGCCTGCCTGCCTGCCTGCCTGCCTGCCTGCCTGCCTGCCTCCCCCTGCCTGCCTGCCTGCCTGCCTGCCTCCCCTGCCTGCCTGCCTGCCTGCCTGCCTGCCTGCCTGCCTGCCTGCCTGCCTGCCTGCCTGCCTGCCTGCCTGCCTGCCTGCCTGCCTGCCTGCCTGCCTGCCTGCCTGCCTGCCTGCCTGCCTGCCTGCCTGCCTGCCTGCCTGCCTGCCTGCCTCCTGCCTGCCTCTGTCTGTCCGATTGATTGAAAGTTGCCGGTGTACATAATTCCGGTGACAATGCTTATGAAATTTTTGTTGGGGGAAAAAAAAAAAATTTGGCGCTCCGTTGGCGAAAAAATTTGTGATTATGTTCCGATTCTTTCAGGTGGTGTCTAACCGTTTTCGGGGTCGGAGATTATGATTTTTTGTCAAAATCAAAAAAATTCCCAACAGGGCGCTCCAAAATGGCGAATTTTTGTGACTATCAAAATTAGTAGTAGTATTTTTTTGGGATCAAGTTTTTTACAAGCTTTCATTTAAGTTTCACCTATCCGGTGTCTGTCTGTCTGTGTGTCTATCTGTAATCAAATCTTGCAAGTTAAATTTGATACTTCTAATCGTCCGATTGATTTGAAATTTGGCGGGTGTACAAAATTCCGGTGACAATGCATTGTAAAATTTTTTGTTAGGAAAAAAAACAAAATGGCGGCCCCAATATGGCGGAAAATTTTTTTGTGATTGGCCCGATTCTATTCAAGATTGGTATCTAGGGGTTTGGGGAATTATGATTTTTTCCAAAAATTCAGAAATAGTTATTTAACATAATACATACTAAAAAAAAAATAAATGAAAAAAAAATTAAAACAAGCTTTTATTAGTTGTTAATCAAATTAGAACTAAAAGTTAGAAATAAAATTCAAAGACAAGCTTTCATTCAAATGCAATAATTAGGAAAAATAATTTATTTCATTGTTTGATCTAGGTTATTCAAAAGTAACAGATTTAAAGCCCCGGGATACAAAATAGGTAATTTTCTGCGGCAAGATTTTGAATCTGTATCTTTGATTTTAAATTTTTTTTTTAATATCTCTGAGTATACAATTGTGTAAAAATCTATTGAACTCACCGATTCATTTGTTGAAAAAAGGGGTCTTTATAGTGTTCGAAAATGAAAATTTTTTCATGCTAAAATAGAATTCGTAACCCATAACAGTCTCAAGTTATTCTTGCATAGCATAATCTATCCTTTATCTTTCATGGTATTCGTTTGTCATTTTTTTTCCGTGAAATTTTTAAAAACCATTTTTTGGATAGAGTCTATACCCTATTTCTCCAATTTTCCCAAGCATTCGTAAAAGTCATATGAAAATTATACTACCCTTTTTTTCATTCTGAAATCAGTTGTATTCTATACATTTTGTCTTTCCCAATCACGCGTTTTCCCAAAAATTTAAAAGCTTATTCACGACGCAAAGTTCAAAATTTCCCGGGCTCGAAAAAAAGAAATAGATTTACTTGGACAACTGATCTGCAGGCGAATCCATCCTATTTGCAGTAGCTGGTACTTTTCCCAAAATGGATGGACCCAAACTCCTTAATAAATGAAGGAATTTTTCTGTTTTGATTAGCACGACCACAAAAGGGTGTCAAACGGAAGAAAAATGATATTTGAATCAATAGCATATTAAATCTTAATCCATGTTACAATTTGAGAATGGCTTACTTACATTACTTTCTTTGAGGAATAGATCAAAATACATGAATTCACATTTCTCTTTTTGTCCATTTATGCAGGTTTGATAAAATCCCAGGAATCCCCTTTCTGGAGATGATGAAGGAGAATAGAAATACCCCTACAGCCCCTAAAGTGTTTGCATTCTTCAATTATTAATCTGTACAGGTGATTTACATTTCATTATCGAGCGATATTCACTTTATTGAAAAAAAAAAACTATTTCGAAGAGTTTTCCTAAAAGACAACTTCGGACCAAAAAAAAGTTGAATCGACATAAGATACGGGGAAAGAAAAAAAATAAATTACATTAGGATTGGTGGTTTAAATAATTCATAATTGTTAGAGAACCTCCACAATTTTTTTGCACAACAGAAGAAACATTTATGTTCGGCAAGTTTCGAGCATAACATTATGAGGTTGGGCCGACAGTTGAGTCTGGTAGAAACCGATGAAAGTAATATCGTCGAACAACGAGGGAATGATAATTAATTTTTTTCATTACCGGACAAAATTTTACAAATTATACAAAAATTTTTTAAACAAAAAAAATTTCGATTCAATTAAACCTACGTCGCAATCAAAATTGGACTCTAAACAATACTATTAAATTATAATACGGAACGCACAATTTAATTATACATAAATTCAAATGCGAAGAGATAAGTCTGATTTGTCCTCTGAATAAACCTAGCATCTTCTGGGCTTTAAAAACAATGTTAGATATATGTGTTCTAAAAGACATTTTGCTATCAAAACTATTCCCAAATCCTTTACTATGTTTGTGGTGTTGAGTGCTTTATTTTCAATTCTATACTGAAACTCAAATTGGGTTATTGATCTTTCAAAGGTTATTTGCTGACACTTGTCAAATTTTGATCTAAAATTTAAGTCACAAACTACGAATGTCAAGGTCACTTTGTAATTGGTGAGATGATTTCTTAGGTCGTCAGCGAACATCAAAGTAGCTACTGGGGGCAGTGGTCATTTCAAAAGTTTAAATAACACGGGGCCGATGTGGGATCCTTTCGGAACACCAGAGTTGACAGTAATGCTAGAGGACACCGATCCGGTATATCTAAAATAGTTCAGATAATGAGTATGAAACTGAAGCTTTGCGGGCGAATCTAAAGGACCCCCCAAAAATTTTTTGGAAAAAGGCTCTCGGCTAAATTTAAACTCTCAAAAGATAGTATTTGGTATGTGATCAAAAAAATCTGAAAAAAGGCACAACCCCCCGTTTTCAACCCCAGACCCCCACAGCCCCCCAAATACACTTTCCGTGTGTTAATGCTGTTTTAATTCATCTTCAAAGCGTTTCCTTCAACTGCCCACCTTTCATCAAACCAAAACCACATTCTATCCTCACCCACCTCGCCCTCACCCCCCCCCCACCCCCAACCCTTCATTGGGGGCCCCATTACACAATTTAGGGGGGAAGATTCTTTAATTGTTTCATTTTTAATCTTTTGAAGCTTTTAATATATATAAAAATAATATATATATATATATATATATATATATATATATTATAATTAAAGACCTTGGAACAATAATTTATTGGTCTGACAACCGCCTGCTGACATAAAGTTTAATAAAACTGTATTTGTACCATCATCTTATGACATCCCATGAAAAAATTTTCAACATTCAATGAACTGAACATTTAAAAGTGAAAAGGTTGGTGAAAAACCCGTCTGGGGAGGGAAATACCGGATATTTATCGATAATCACCTCAAATGGAATCAATATCTTAGGATTCTATACTATTCTCTGATCGAAAGTCACCCCCTTATGGTATCATTAGCAGGAACTGCCAACAAAAATCATGTTAAAGGGGGTTAAAAACAATCCAAAAGAATGATTATCAAATGATGTAAAAAACCCCACATACAATACAAATAAAACTTATTCTCAAACGGACATCAGACAAATATGTTATTACCAGTTTTGTTTGGGGCAACCCCCCTTATTAGTAAAACTCAATGAAATAAATCCAAATAAACACAAGATACAAAAATGGTTCTATACGTACCCCAAAACCCCAAAAAATGTGTTACAGAGGTCTTTCCCATTTTGGGTCCGAAAACATATAATTCGATTCCAATTTCACGAAATAAATCAATTCCCCCTATTAAAAAAACTGAAATCGTGGATAAAAAAAAACCCAAAAAAGCATTAAATATATCAATGTATAGATGCAAAAAATCAATATTCTCGAAATTCATTATTTTCTGTTTTTAATTATTATCAATCATGTAGTGTTAAAATACAATAATGTTTTATTATATATATATATATATATATATATATATATATATATATATTTTAAAATTTTTCATCATTCACTCACTCATCATCATCATTATTCATCATTATTTTATTCAATTAACTTCAACTCATTTCATGTACGGGGGTATGAACCTTTTGGGGGAACATATTTTTAAAATTTGATTGGTTAACTCATTAAACTTCCTATGAACATACCAAACTGAATAAATATTATTATTTTTTTTTTTTTTGCGTCGACTTCTAAGGTCTTTTTTCCATATTCATAATCTGTTTGAGACTAGGTTCATCACAAGAGTCCCACAAAGTCTCATGTTCCATTTATATTATTTTAAAGATCTTTTTAGTAGCCCCTTTTTTTTCAAAATTCTATGAAATAAATTTTATTATTATTATTTTTTTTTATTATTATTTTATTTTTATATATATAATAAAACCCAAAAAAGATTGAAATAAAACAATTGAAAATTTTTTAACCTTGAAAGTGTGTAATGGGGCTTTAAATTTGAAGGGTTGTGCGGGGGTGAGGGCGAGGTGTGGTAAAAGGGTAAAATTTTGTAGGATTCGGTTGGAAAAAGGGGGGTGGGGCAGTGGAAGGAAACGCTTTGAAGATGAATTGGGGAAAATGTTAGCATTAACACATCGGAAAGTGTACTTTGGGGGCTTTGGGGGGGTGCAGGGGGCTGGGGATGGGGAAAAAGGAGGTTGGGCCATTAAGACTTTTTTCCAAAACATACCAAATACTTTTTGCAGAGTTTCAGCGGGTTTTCCGAGAGCCATTTTTCCTGGGGTTTTGCGGGGGCCTTTCTATATCAAAAAATGACTTCAATCGTTACATGGTTTTGGCGAACCCCGGAGTTGCCCCTTTTCGTAAAATAAACTATTATCTGACTTTCATCTCGGTTAAGGTTCATTTAAAGCGGAAGATGAGCAACGTAACCTATTTTCTTTTCCTCGAGGAAGTTCCATGAATAAAATTTATTCGTATTTCGATTCAAAACACATGGATATTTCTGGTTGGGGAAAACACTCGGTTCCGCGTGCTGCCTTTTTTAGGCTTGGAAAAAACATTCCGTAAACGAAGCTGAACTCGTCTTAGGAAAACTGAAACTCGTTCTTATAATTTGGGGAAATTTTTTCGCGTCGACTGTAATAAATAGTTCGTGA
Organism: Gonioctena quinquepunctata; assembly: GCA_018342105.1. Lineage (NCBI taxonomy): Eukaryota > Metazoa > Arthropoda > Insecta > Coleoptera > Chrysomelidae > Gonioctena > Gonioctena quinquepunctata. The sequence goes on from JAFIRS010005473.1 coordinate 55,534, forward strand.
AGGGCTTCCAAATATGCTTCTTCACGATCGCTACACATCTTCAGCGACTTTTCAAAAAGTTCATTTTTATAAAACAAAATTTTTTTATGGCAATCACTGAGGACGTACAGAATGTTGCAGATCGATAACTCGTTATTTGGAGGGGAAATTTAAAAAGGACTGTATTATCTCAATTATTTTTTTACAGTTGAATCAAATACGAACAGCTTTCCACTTACTTGATTAGTCCTGTAGACACTGGCGAATAGAATTAATCGGGTATGAGATCCGTCTATTTAAACCCTGGGAATCCCGTACCATCAAACGTTGAGGGGAAATTTTTTAATTACAGACATCAAAAATATGAAACGCATAGGAAATGGAACACAACAGTAATTCAGACACCAGCGGCAAGAATCGTTGGGGCTCGAAAGGGGAAATTTACTAAATGTTTACGTTGTAATAGATTTCGTTCGCGTCGTCTTGTTTATATGTATCTATGGTTTTTTTATTGTCCAATAGGTGACTTCTTATTGGCTACTGTCCCTTTTTTTTTCAATTTCTGTATAAACCGCCACGTTCGAAAAAAAATAAAAATAAATC